>MKYW01000226.1:68953-96230 GCA_015776835.1 Aphidius ervi | reverse complement strand
TATTGTACAAGCATTGCTTACAACCCTTGTGCGAGAGTTGTACAATGCTTGTAACTTTCAACAAGTCTTGTGTGAGTCTTGTACAAGTATTGTATACATGGCTTGTACATTGCTCGTACAAGCAGAATACACGGGAGCGAGAAACGAAATCAAAAACCATCGTTGTACATACATTGTACAAGCCTTGTAACCACGCTCGTACAAGGCTTGAACGAGTATTGTTATCGATCTCAGCGATTCAGTCCGTAAACACAGCCTTGTACAAGACTTGTTCAAACCTTGTATACAAGTATCGTTCAAGCCACGTCTACAAGGCTTGAATAAGCCATGTATTTTTGGACAAAACAAGCCTTGTAGCGTTCCGTCAGGGTACATATAATAGTACATATGTATTTACAAGTTTAATGATATTCAAGTGGCCTCATAAATCAATTTATATTTTTCTAATAAATAGGCCTGTTATTGTTGGTACTTACAAATTTGGAAATAGGTAAATTTCTAAATATGATAATTGCATCTTATTGGCAACATATTTCTTTTAATAAGTAACCATCAACAGAGATAAATTGATTAATTATTCACTTAAAAAAATATTCATACAGCCAAAAATATTTTTAAATATTTGTCAAAAATAAAAAACAAATATTACATTTCAGAATTATTAAATATTTTGATTCATTTAATTAACCATTGTGTATCTCCATTTATAATGAAAAAATATAAATACCAGGGGATTGAATTACAAACAAATAAAGTACTCAGTGAAATTATTCCATGTAGTTTGATGATATACTAGGTTCAACTTTTGACAGCTGACAATAAATTACAATACATTTAATTTGTTTGTTATCATTTATAACATCTAAAAATTTTTATTCACAATTTGAAATTTTTGACTACAACTTGAGACTTTGAGTAAATGCATTGTGAAAGTAGTCATCAAAACAATGCCGGTAACATAGACTTAGAAGTCTATGCTAGAGCTGAAATCACGTTATTTTTTTCTCATCATTTTCACAAACACGTGGGTTTTTTTTTGAGGTCTAGACTGCTAGAGCTGAAACCACGTTATATTCCACACGTGGGTTTTTTTTTTTTTACATTCATATCAATCTATATCAAAAGGTAACAAATAACAATATAGCACATTTAACGCTCAAACGTACAAAATTGTCTAATTAAAACCCATCATTCAATTAATACATTTATTTTTTTTTTTAAATACGTTACCGAGTTAATGACATTGTTAATTGAAAAAGAAAAGAAGAAAGAAATTTATAATTGCATCAACTACTAAATTAATTATCAAATAAACAAAAAATATTTGAAATTGAGGTAAATGAAAATTTATAATTTTAACAATTGTATTTATAAAATAATCACATGAAATTCAATATTATTTGCTTTTAAATATAATTTTATCGGTCTTGATTTTGCTGGTAAATCATCAACTTTTAATTGATCTTATGATCTATATCTTGGAATATATATTTTTTTATGGTTATTTTTGTTTATTTTATTTTTCTAGGTGTTATACATTTAAATTCATCATCATTTATTTTAATATACATTTTCATAGTTTACTTAAAATGAATGCAAAAAAAATATGTGTTAAGAAAGACCAACAAATCTTGGATGATGGTGACAAGGATCAAAAAATTGCCATCAATTCACTGGATTATGACTCATTAGCAAATATCATCATGTTGTTGCCAATACCAGAAAGAATAGACATGGAAGAAGGTGAATATATTATTATCAAAATGAAGTTTCTTTTTTTATGAATAAAATATCAATGTTTCTATTATTAATTATTAAATTTAATATGTTTTATTATAGTTTGTACCAAATGGAAAGAGGCATGTCAACTGGCTTGGTATGACGTTAAAAAATACAAATGTAAATCATCAATTGGACGTTATTATGATAAACGTTTTTTGACACATTCATACCTCGAAAAAATATTATTGAGATGTGGTAGTTATCTGAATGAATTGTCTCTCTCAGATGTTTGTGATTCAAGTATCATGCCATTTGTTGGTGGACACTGTAAAAATTTAACAACCTTGGAATGTAAATTTGATAATAATTCCCTGATTAATAATGCTCATCACTTTGTTCAGGCATTTACACAGTTGGATAAATTAAAATGCATCAAAATAACAATAGATTACATCTGCTCGAAGGAGACAAATAATCTCACTGTAATAACTGATAGTCTTCCAGAAGAAATTAATGAAATTCATTTATATTCTAAACCTTTTCTGAATCAAAAGCAAAATATTTCTATGGTAAGTTGTTATTAAATACCAACTAGTTGTTCATCACTATAGTGACAAACAATACTATCAATTAAATGAATATAAATTATTTGAATAAATTTTTATCATTTTCAGAGTGTTAAAAAATTTAAAAATCTTAAAAAATTGACAGTGCATTATCTCAATTTAGACAACATAACTCTTCAAGAAGTATCAGAAAAAACTACACTCGTTTATCTCGAACTCATACAATCGGATAAACACTACAGGTTTCCTCTATTTAATAAACTCGTTAGTTTGGAATACATCGACTTGACGATGAGCATAACTGAGTATATATATCTAAATACGAATGACTTGATCTCTACAGAAAAACTCAATGCTATTTTTTGTACATGCAAAAATCTAAAACATCTTGATATTCCACCTGGTCCTTATGATGTAGCTAAAATTCCTCTTGAAAAATGGAAAAACTTTCAAAACTTGGAATATCTTGGTATTTTTTGTAATATGAAGCCTGACTTAGCAAATGCAATTGTTAAATATTGCAAAAGTTTAAAACACTTGAGAATACATAATCGTAATTACTCAATGAATGATACCGCTTTAGAAAAGTTGACAGAGTTGGAAAATCTTGAATGTTTAATCCTTGGTATAGTTGAGCTCCATGAGGAATCAATCATCACAATTTCAAACAACTGTAAAAAACTCAAACGTTTAGAAATTACTGGTTGCACTATAGTACCATCTGTTAATAGTAACTCATTTTCTTCTTCATCTGTTCTTGATGAGTTATCAAAATTGCAATGTCTTGAACGTCTAAACTTGTCTTATGCAGCAAATCTTAATGATAGTACAATTATTGCTATTGCTAGTTATTGTAAAAACCTAAAAAGTTTAGATATCCAAAATTGCACGGGTCTTACTGAGACAGCTCTCGTTGCTTTATCAAACTTGGAAAATTTACAAAAACTAGACGTAAGTTATCTTGATATCATTACAGACAGCTTCATTATCAAATTGAAAGGATTGAAAGAATTGCATTGTAATAAATGCAAGAAACTTACTGATGCTGGTATTATTCAATTTATAAAAAATAATCCAGATCTTGAATTTCTTGATGTCTGTTCTATTGATAATATTACAATTGATATGGTTATTGCTGTTGATCAGGCAACTAAAAATCGTACCAATGGTATTATTTTATACATAAAATCATCTAATCAGTCAATAATAGAAGCTTCTAAGTCAATAATTACATCTCAATGGTTAGTTGTTGGATACTTTTATAATTAAATTTTTCGTATGACTTTTTCTAATTTAATAATATAACTTGTTCCCGATATTAGTTGGAAATTGGAATCATGAAAATTTTCATGACAATGTTAATAATTTTGTAAAACAATGTTTCAAAATGAATATACTTTCTCAAAATTTTTACCTTAACAATTATTTTTACCTTCGGTTGTACATATGTAATTACTAATCAGTAATTACATTTTTGATATAACTGAAGAAAAATTTACCCGGTCTCCAACGATAACCATTTTGATCATATCGCGAAAGATCTTTGACGATCTCAGACGACAAAAATATTCACCGGGTCATTACAAAAGACATTAAAAAAAAAAAGTCTTAAAAAAAATTATAATCAAAAAATGTCTAGAAAATATTACAATTGACTTGGTTATTGCTGCTGATCAAGAAACTAAAAATCGCACAAATGGTCTTATTTTATACATAAAAATATTTAATCCTTTCATAAGACACCCTTCCAAGTCGATAATTAATCTCAATGGTTGATTGTTGACTGTTTTTTTGAATGAATTTATTCATTATTTTTTTTAAATTATTCTCAAAAAACACGCATTGTTTTCTATATTTCTTGAAACCATAAAAATTTAAATGACGATGTTGATAATTTTGTAAAACAAAGTTTAAAATCTTTCTGAAATAATTTTTTGTATAGAACAATCATTTTTATCTTTAATCGTACATATGTAATTACAGGTGTGATGATATTCAAATGGATTAAAAAATCATTTCATAAATTTGTAAGGTAAATTCTTGAATATTGTAATTGCATATTATTGTCAACATATTCTCTTAATAAATAATCATTCACATAAAAATATTGATTAATTATTTACCTAAATAAATACTCATCCTGCCAAAAAATATTTCAAAAGATTTTTCAAAAATAAAAAACAAATATTTTTATTACTTAAACACAACAATTTAACCAAATTTAAAAGAGTTGGAATTGATATTGATTAAAATAATTGCAGACAGCTTCCTTATTAAATTGAAAGGGTTGAAAGAATTGCATTGTATAATAAATGCACGGAACTTACTAATGCTGGTATGATTCAATTTATAAAAAATAACCCACATCTTGAAAATATTATTCTTTCTGGTATTAATAATTTGACAATAAATAGCCAAGACTTTTGTCCTTGTAATTTTGTCGCCAATGACATTCCAATTGAGTCATTTTTTTTTGTTCCAGTTTTAATAATTGTGTTTGATGTATTACAATAACACCTTAGACGTAGGGCTTCATGCGGTACGAGACGAGACGAGATCCAACGAGTCTCGGTATCGGTCTCGCTCGTTCGCACCAGGTCTCGGTCTCGGTCTCGGTCTCGTCTCGGTCTCGTCTCGGTCTCGGTCTCGTCTCGCAAGTATCGCCGGGTCTCGCTTTTATACTAATATTTTTTCGTTAAGTAAAATATAAAAGAATGGAAACCAATTGGTTTATTTATATATTATTCAATCATTTAAATAATTGAATAATATATAAATATTTTATTAAAAATTCATATAAAATAATGAAATAAATCAAATAAATATTGAAGTATTTTAATTAATATTTTATATCAATAAAATTGATAAATTAAGTCATACAAAATTATAACATGAATAATTTTTAGAATTTTTAAAATAATTTTTCCGAAAAAATATAAAAAGAAAAAATGTTCAAAGCTGAAACATTAAATTTTAAAAATCAATGAAGTAATTGGACAAAAGTCTTTAGAAATTCCATAAACAAATAATAGATTTTGTTCTTTCTTTCTCTTTATTGATATGTATTTTTCCCTTTCCACGAAGTAAAATACTGCTTTTAAAATATCAGATACAAAAAATATCAGTTTAGGGAAATATAATTGGCGTAACTTTACAATTTTCATAGGTACATAAGGCTTGTAGATATCTCGTTGTGACTGTAGCGTCAGTGTCTTACTGTGCAGTATTTTACTGCATAACAGTTCTTCTTTTCAATACGATTCGTTACGAGAAAAAAAAAAAAAAAAAAAATTCGATCTAAAATTTTTAAAGTCTCGCGATACCGGCGAGACTTTCAGTCGATACTCTCGGTCTCGGTATCGGTATCGTTTTATTGACTGAAGACGATCTCGGTCTCGGTCTCGGTCTCGCGTCTCGCGAGACGACGCATGCGAGACCGAGACTAGTCTCGGTACCGCATGAAGCCCTACTTAGACGTTGAAGCCATACTTTTTACTATCTGTAAACAACAAACACTTGACTTTAAAGTGCTCCATCAAAGAATAATTAATGTTGAAATGTTTCACAATTTTTTGATTATTATTAATAAAAAAAACAATTGTTATACAACAAGGATGTTATAACAATGTCATAAATAACCAATATTTATAAAAAAATTGATAAATTTATTGTCTTTGTCAAAAGTGACAACCTAAACTCAAAACATTAATTGTTTTTTGACTCAATTATTGATAGAAATTACGTAATTATGTTTGTTTATTATGCAGTAAATAATTAAAAGCAATGAAATAACATCAAATTTACATACCATTTGTTTATTTTTCAACAAAATTAAGATTTTCCTTTGTCAGCTCCAACGTCATTGATATGTCGATTAATTTTTGAAGAAATTCACAAAAATTAGCAATAACTCATAGCACAATCCGTTGAGAAGAATTTAATTAATCGATTCAACAACAATTTATAATGTCTGAACAATTATTTTGCAAAAATATAAAAGAGTATAAAATCACGACACAAAATTCAAAAATGTTACTCTAACAAAGGCGCGGCCATCTTGGATTCGAGAAAAGTTCTATAGCGCCATCGAGCTGAAAAATTACCGACTATTATTTTGTAGATTTTTACTTATCGACAATTATAAATTTTAAAGAAAAAAAGAGCGTTCTTTCGTCAATTTTTTGTTGACGCATCATGACCGCGCATTTGCGCAAAAGCTGAAAAACCACGTAAGTTTTTAATTGTTTTGAACTGTGGGTAACGCACACTTTGAAAATTTTACTTGATTCCTCGACTTCTGCGCAAATGCGTGGTCATGATGCGCCAACAAAAAATTGACGAAAGAACGCACCTAAAATCATATATTAAAGTATATATATCAAGTATTAAATATATGCCTAAAATATAAAAAAGCTGCAGGAAGTCGTACACACCTGGAGTTCCAGGTAAAGATTATGTTTAATAAAAAAAGCGTTTACTTATTAAAAAAAAAAAAAAATTTAATGTGACCCACGTGTTTTTAACCTTTAAATTGTTTTTAAATGTAAATTTGGATTTTTATTGATAAAAAAAAAAAAGAGCAGGACTTAACTCTATATTTTTCTGTATTTGAAAGATCTAGGTTCTCAAAGACGTTAACAACAATATACACTTTCAGTATTTACTTAAAATGAGTGTAAAAAGAATATATGTTGAGAAAGACCAAGCAATCTCTGATGATAGTGACAAGGATCAAAATATTGACATCAGCTCACTGGATTACGACTCATTAGCAAAAATTATCATGTTGTTGCCAATACCAGAAAGGATAGACGTGGAAAAAGGTAAATATATATTCATTATCAAAATCTTTTTTGTTAATGAAACATCAATGTTTGTATTATTAGTTTTTAAGTTTAATACTTTTTATTGTAGTTTGTACCAAATGGAAAGAGGCATGTCGGCTAGCTTGGTATGACATTAAAAAATACAAATGTGAATCATCAATTGGACGTTGTTATGATAATCTTTTGTTGACACAATCATACCTTGAGAAAATATTATCAAGATGTGGTAATTATCTAATGGAATTGTCTCTCTCAGATGTTTGTAATTCAAGTATCCTGCCATTTATTGGTAATCACTGTAAAAATTTAACAATCTTGGAATGTAAATTTGATGATAATTCCTTAATTGATAATGCTGATCATTTTGTTCAAGCATTTACACAGTTGGATAGATTAAAATGCATCAAAATAACAATATATTACATCTGCTCGGATGAGACAATTAATCTTTCTGGAATAATTAATAGTCTTCCACAAGAAATTCATGAAATTCATTTATATTCTCGACCTCTTTCGAATCAAAAACAAAAAATTTCTATGGTAAGTTGTTATTAAATACCAACCAATTGTTCTTCACTATAGTGACAATACTATCAATTTAATGAATATAAATTATTTAAATAAATTTTTATTATTTTTAGAGTGTTAAAAAATTTAAAAATCTTCAAAAATTGACAGTGCATGGTCCCAATTTAGACAACATAACTCATCAAGAATTATCAGAAAAAACTACACTTCTTTATCTCAAACTCATACAATGGGATAAACATTACGGGCTTCCTCTATTTAATAAACTCGTTAGTTTGGAATATATCGACTTGACGATGAGCATGACTGAGGATATCATCTATCTAAATACGGACGACTTCATTTCTACAGAAATACTCAATACTATTTTTTATACATGCAAAAATCTAAAACATCTTGATATTCCACGTGGTTCTTATGATGTAGCTAAAATTCCTC
Source organism: Aphidius ervi (assembly GCA_015776835.1). Taxonomy (NCBI): domain Eukaryota; kingdom Metazoa; phylum Arthropoda; class Insecta; order Hymenoptera; family Braconidae; genus Aphidius; species Aphidius ervi. The sequence goes on along the minus strand of MKYW01000226.1, from coordinate 88,150 downwards.
TTGAAAAATGGATAAACTTTCAAAACTTGGAATATCTTGGTATTTTTTGTAATATGAAGCCTGACTTAGCAAATGCAATTGTTGAATATTGCAAGAATTTAAAACACTTGAGAATACATAATCGTAATATCTCTATAAATAATACCGCTTTAAAAAAGTTGACAGAGTTGGAAAATCTTGAATGTTTAATCCTTGGTATAGTTAAGCTCCATGAGGAATCAATCATCGCAATTTCAAACAATTGTAAAAAACTTAAACGTTTAGAAATTACTGGTTGCACTATAGTACCATCTGTTAATAGTAACTCATTTTCTTCTTCATCTGTTCTTGATGAGTTATCAAAATTACAATATCTTGAACATTTAAACTTGTCTTATGCAAAAAATCTTAAAGATACTACAATTACTGCTATTGCTAATAATTGTAAAAACCTAAAAAGTCTAGATATCCAATGTAGCACTGGTCTTACTGAGACAGCTCTCGTTGCTTTATCAAACTTGGAAAATTTACAAAAACTAAACGTAAGTTATCTTGATATAATTACAGACAGCTTTCTCATCAAATTGAAAGGATTAAAAGAATTGTATTGCAATGGATGCAATGAACTTACTGATGCTGGTATTATTCAAGTTATAAAAAATAATCCAGATCTTGAAAAAATTAGTATCTGGTGTATAAATAATATTACAATAGATATGGTTATTGCTGTTGATCAGGCAACTAAAAATCGTACAAATGTTGATAACACCAAAACAAGTCAATTGTAGTCAACTAATGAGTTATCAAAACCATGTTGGTAACGTAGACTTCTGCTGGGATCACGTTATTCGACACAATTCGACACATATGGGTTATTTTTTTTTTTTAACATTTACATCAATCCATATCATATCAAAGGTCAACAAACAACAATAGCACAATTAACGATCAAATGTACAAAATTGTCTAATTAATATCCATCATTTAATAAACACGTTCATTTTTTTTATAAATACGTTACTATAAGTCAATGACATTGTGTAGTGGAACAGAACAATATTTATTGCATCAACTACTAAATTGATTGAAATTAATTATCACCTAATCAGAAGCTCAATTAAGGTAAATAAAAATTTATAATTTTAGCAATTACATTTACGAGATAATTTTGTGAATTAATATTTTATTTTAACATGCTGCATTCAATATTGTTTGGCTATATAAATATGATTCTATTGATATGTTGATTTTGCTGGTTAATCATTAACCTTTAATTGATTTATATTTTGGTATATATTTCTGTTTCTCTTATTCTGCGGTATAATACATTTAAATTCATCATTATTTTAGTTTCAGAGTATACTTAAAATGAAAGCAAAAAAAATATGTGTTGAAGAAAACCAACAAATCTCGGATAATGGTGACAAGGGTCAAAAAGTCGTCATCAACTCACTGGACTACGACTCATTAGCAAAAATCATCATGTTGTTGCCAATACCAGAAAGGATAGACATGGAAAAAGGTAAATATTATTATAAAAATTAAGTTTCTTTTTAAATAAAATATCAATGTTTCTATTATTAATTTTTAAATTTGATATACGTCTTATCATTCTAGTTTGTACCAAATGGAAGGAAGCATGTCAACTAGCTTGGTATGACATTAAAAAATACAAATGTGAATCATCAATTGGACGTTGTTATGATAACCGTTTGATGACACAATCATACCTCAAGGAAATATTATTGAGGTGTGGTAATTATTTAAAAGAACTGTCTTTCTCAGATATTTGTGATTTAAGTATCATGCCATTTGTTGGCGATCACTGTAAAAATTTAACAAGTCTTGAATGTCAATTTTACGTTGATCCATTAATTTATAATGCTGATCATTTTGTTCAAGCATTTACACAGTTGGATAAATTAAAATGCATTAGAATAATAACAACTTATCATCACCAGTATGATGAAATATTTAATCTATTAGAAATAATTAATAGTCTTCCAGACGAAATTAATGAAATTCATTTAATTTCTGATCTTTGGGTATGCCAAATAAAAATAGTTTCTAATGTAAGTTTTTATTGAATACCAACTAGTTGTTTATAACCAGTGACAAACATTACCATATCAATCGAATGAATACAATAATAATTTAACTAAATTTCTATTATATTTTCAGACCTTTAAAAAATTTAAAAATCTTCAAAAGTTGACATTACACGGCTTCGATTATTTAGACAGCACAATTCTTCAAGAAATAGCAGAGAAAACAACGCTTGTTTATCTTGATATTCCACTATATGTTGATATAGCCGGGAGGTTTTTTCTATTTGATAAGCTCGTTAATTTGGAATATATTAACCTAACGCTGGCCATGTATCCTGATTCTTCATGTATAATGGAGAATGAGCTCTCTACAAAAGTACTCAATACTATTTTTTGTACATGCAAAAATCTAAAACATCTTGATATGCCACCTGCTCTCTACGATCATATAGCGGAAATTCCTCGCAAAAAATGGATAAACTTTCAAAACTTGGAATATCTTGGTATTTCTTGTAATATAATACCTGACTTAGCAAATACGCTTGTTGAATATTGCAAGAATTTAAAACATTTGAAATTACATAATCCTGATTACTTAATGAATGAAACTCCTCTAAAAAAGCTAACAGAGCTGGAAAATCTTGAAAGTTTAATATTGTTTCCTCGCATTAAGCTCAGTAAAGAATCAATAATTGCAATTTCAAACAATTGCAAAAAACTTAAACGTTTAGAAATGCCTTTTTGTTACATAGTATCATCTATTGATGGTGAGCCACTTTTTTCTCCATCTGTTCTTGATGGGTTATCAAAATTACAATATCTTGAACATCTAAACTTATGTAAAACAAACTACCAATATAAGGGAATAAATCTCGAAGATAGTACAATTATTGCTATTGCTAATAATTGTAAAAACCTAAAAATTTTACAAATTAAGAATTGCACAGCTGTTACTGAAACAGCTCTCGTTGCTCTAACAAACTTGGCAAATTTACAAAAACTAGAGGTAGATTCTCTTAATATTACAGACGACTTTATTATCAAATTAAAAGGCTTAAAAAAATTGAGTTGTTCTCATTGTCAGAAACTCACTAATGCTGGTATTATTCAATTTATAAAAAATAACCCAGATCTTGAAATTCTTGATGTCCGCTATATTGGTAATTTGACAAGTGACTTGGTTATTGCTGCTGATCATGCAACTAAAAATCGTACAAATGGTATTATTTTACATCTAACAATGAGTAAGTGGTCCGACAGTCAATCTTTTACTAGACCAATCATTGAATCTCAATGGTTGATTTTTGAATGCTTATAAAGACTGTCCCATTTTAATCTATAAATCGATTTTTCTTCAAAAATATGCCTTCAATTTAAAAATGATTCGAGCAAAAGTTGTATGATTGTCGATGAAAAGTTGTATACCTTTTTCTAATTCATTATTATTCTTAATCATATAAATTTAAATGTCAATGTTATACTTTGTAAGATAATTTTTCGTATGGAGCAATTATTTTTACCTTCATTCGGAAATATGTCATGACAGCGTTGATGATATTCAAATGACTAAAAAAATTATTTTATATTTTTTTAAAAAATGTTATTGTTGATATTTACAAATTTGTAAGGAAATTAAATTCTTGAACATGACAATCGCATTTTATTGACAATATATTATTTTAATAAAATATAACCATTCACAAAAATAAATTGATTATAGATATTCACCTGAACAAATATTCATTATCAGCTACAACTATTTCTTAAGAATTGTTAAAAATAAAAAACAAATATTGTATTTCGAAAATAACAATAAATATTTTTATTATTATTATTATTATTATTAAGTATTTTAATTTAAATAATGAAAAAATAAATATACAAGAAGATTGAATTGAACAAATAAAAGTGATTAGTGAAGTTTTTTGATGTAGTTTGATAATATAATTCTGATAGCTAACAATCAATTTAGATCAACTCGATATATCAAAGATAACAATAGCAAAACTAACGGTCAAATGTATAAAATTGTCTGACTAAAACTCATCATTGACTAATACATTTATTTAAAAAAAAAAAAATACGTTACTAAGTAAATGACATTGTGTATTGAAAAAGAAAAAAATGTATTGCATCAACTAAATTAATCATCGCAACATAGGATCAGCTGTTGAGGTAAATCAAAATTGATAATTTTAACAATTTTATTTATAGAGCAATCACATGTATCAAATTGTCTTTTAACATGTTGCATCGACTTCAACATAAAAAGTTTAGATATCCGATGTTGCAGTAAGATTACTGAAACATCTCTCGTTACAATTGGTGCTGATCAGGCAACTAAAAATCAATGTCAATGACATCGTAAATTTAATAAGATATATTAAATTATTATTGGATAATCTTGGGAGTATAATTTAATTATAGAAAATAAAAAAAATTAACTCACTGTACTCAAAAATAAGTTTGTCTTCAATGACAATCCGATGGAATCATTTTTTTTGTTCCAGCTTCAATTATTGTATTTAATGCATTACAATAACACCTTAAAACGTTTTAGCCATATTTTTTATTATCTGTAAACATTATATAGGTATTATTAATTTTTTTTTACAAACTAAATCCAAAAAAAGACTATATAATAAACTAAATATAACATGTATATGGATGTCGACAATAGAATAACAATAGTATTCTCAAATTTTTTACTATATATGGCTAATTCTACCTTCATATTTATTAATCTACTACTGTTTAAGCTTTTTCAATTATTATATGACCATAACAAACTCAATAATAATTATCATTATTAACCTGAGGCAATATCTAATTGTAAATTCACATGGTGTCTGTCTAGAAACGTTCAACTTTAAAAAAACGATCTGTAATTTTAATAACAAAAAAATATTTTAGCAAATGGTCAAATAAATAAACAAATTCAATTATAACAAATGAAAATATTCAATACCTTTCTCTGCGTTCAGTAAATAGCCAAGACTTTTGTCCTTGTAATTTCTGGCCATCCTTTTTTTTTTACTTTTACTTTATAGCACTTGGTAAGACAAATTAAAATCCAAGTACATTATAACATTTTCAACAATATCATCATTGACTTGGTATGTTTCATGTTATATTTTAGCATACAAGTAGCCTCAACTGTCTCAATGGTTTCAAATTGTGCAGTAATTTTTTTTTAACGGTCTTGATCTATAGTTTTCATCGTTGAAGCTTTTGCATACTTTGACAAGATTAGTTTTTTCATCATGGATAAATTTGATAGCAGCTGCAACAATAGAATGTTGAATTATTACTGGATAAGCTTGAGACTATAATTTAATTTTAGAAAATAAAAAAAATTAACTCACTGTACTCAAAAATAATTTTGTCTCCAATGACAATCCAACTGAGTCTTTTTGTTTTCGTTCCAGTTTCAATAATTGTGTTTGATGTATTACAATAACACCTTAGACGATCAAGTCATACTTTTTACTATCTGTAAACAATAAAAATATTAAATAAACATTTTTTTCAAAATGGAGTAATTATTAACGACAAAAAAAGGAGAGTAAATTAAAGTGATACTTAATTCATGGTATTTAAATAAACAAATATATAATGTATGAATTGTAAGTGTATAAAAAATAGATGAATAAACAGTAAAAAATTGAGTCTTGGAGTGAATAAATGGATGTCTACGTGAAAAATTACCGACTATTATTTTGTAGAATTTGACTTATCGACAATTATGAATTTTTAAAATTATAAAAGCTGCAGGGAGCCGTACACCTCGGAGTTCACCTAGGGTTCCATGTAAAGATTATGTTGAAAGAGAGGTTAAATAAAAAAAATACTGTGACCAAGGTGTTTTTAACCTTTAAATTGTTTATGTAAATAAATATTTGGTTGTTGTTAATAAAAAAAAAGAGCAGGACTCAACTCTATATTTTTCTGTATTTGAAAGATCTAGGTTCTCAAAGACGTTAACAACAATATACACTTTCAGTGTTTACCTAAAATGAATGTAAAAAGAATATGTGTTGAGAAAGACCAACAAATCTCTGATAATGGTGACAAGGATCAAAATATTGTCATCAATTCATTGGATTACGATTCATTAGCAAAAATCATCATGTTGTTGCCGATACCAGAAAGGATTGACATAGAAAAAGGTATACAATATTATTATCAAAATAAAGTTTCTTTTTTTTTTTTAAATAAAATATCAATATTTGTGTTATTAATTTTTGAATTTGATACTTTTTATTGTAGTTTGTACCAAATGGAAAGAGGCATGTCAACTAGCTTGGTATGACGTTAAAAAATACAAATGTAAATCATCAATTGGACGTTGTTATGATAACCGTTTGTTGACACAATCATACCTCGAGCAAATATTATTAAGATGTGGTAATTATCTAAAAGAATTGTCTCTCTCAGATGTTTGTGATTCAAGTATCATGCCATTTGTTGGTGATCACTGTAAAAATTTAACAATCTTGGAATGTGAATTTGATGATAATTCCTTAATTAATAATGCTGATCACTTTGTTCAAGCATTTACACAATTGGATAAATTAAAATGCATCAAAATAACGGTGGACCACAACGACTCGAATAAGACAATCAATCTCTCTGCAATAATTGATAGTCTTCCACAAGAAATTAAAGAAATTCATTTATTTGCTAAACCTCGGTGGGATATAGAAAAAAACAGTTCCATGGTAAGTTGTCATTGAATACTAATTACTTGTTTATCACTTATGACGAACAATACTATCAATTAAATGAATATAAATTATTCAAATAAATTTTTCAGAGTTGTAAAAAATTTAAAAATCTTCAAAAATTAACAATACATGACTTATGTTTAAACATCATAAACCTTCAAGAAATAGCAGACATAACAACACTCGTTCATCTTAGCATTGGGCTATTAAATTATGATATACACAAAAACCTTCGTTTATTTAATAAACTCGTTAATTTGGAGTATATCGACTTAACGATGGGTAAAAGTGTCCATGATGCGGATAACCTCTCTACGATAGTACTTGAGACCATTTTTTGTACATGCAAAAATCTAAAACATCTTGATATTCCATTTGGTCCTTATGATGTAAGTAAAATTCCTCTTAAAAAATGGATAAACTTTCAAAACTTGGAATATCTTGGTATTTATTGTAATATAATGCCTGACTTGGCAAATACAATTGTTAAATATTGCAAGAATCTAAAACATTTGAGAATAACTAGTTGCACAATAATAGATACTGCTTTAAAAAAGTTAACAGAGTTGAAAAATCTTGAATGTTTGATATTGGATGGTCTGATTATTAGGCTTCATGACGAAATAGTAACTGCCATTTCTAACAATTGTAAAAAACTTGAACGTTTAGAAATTTCTGAATGTATAATAGTACCAGCTATTCATGGTGACCCACTGTCTTCTCCAACTGGTCTTGATGAATTATCAAAATTACAATATCTTGAACATCTAAACTTGTGTAGTTCAGAAAATCTTAAAGATAGTACAATTACTGCTATTGCTAATAATTGTAAAAACCTAAAAAGTTTAGATATCCAAGGTTGCAGAGCCTTGACTAAAACAGCTCTCGATGCTTTAACAAACCTCAAAAATTTACAAAAACTAGACGTAAGTTATCTTAATATAATTACAGACAGCTTCCTTATCAAATTGAAAGGATTGAAAGAATTGCATTGTAATGGATGCAATAAACTTACTAATACTGGTATTATTCAATTTATAAAAAATAATCCAGATCTTGAAAAAATTTGTGTCAGGGATATAGATAATATTACAACTGATATGGTTATTGCTGCTGATCAGGCAACTGAAAATAGTACAAATGGTATTATTTTACACATAAATTTAGATAATCGGTTAATCAAAGAAGTCAATAATTTGTTGAAGCCAATAATTACATCTCAATGGTTAGTTGTTGATAAATTTTATTAAGTTTATCATACACTTTTTTCTCATTTATTATATATTACTTGGAATTGCATAACAATTTGAATGACAATGTTAATATTTTTGTCAAACAAAGTTAAAAAATAAATATACTTTCTCAAATAATTTTTTGTATGGATCAATTATTTTTACCTTCAATCGTACGTATTGTTAATTGTTATTACAGGTTTTAAAAACTATTTTTAAATTTTTTTAATATACGTGCAATTTATCGTTGATACCTACAAATTTGTTAATGACAATCGCATCTTATCGACAATTTATTTTTATATGACAAAAACAAACTGATAAATAATAATAATTATCGTTTACTTGTGGACGTTCGGGATTGTAAATGCACTAGTGTTTGTTCAACTTTGAAATATCCAAGTATACCTGTAATTTTTATAACAAAAATATTTTAGTAAATATTCGAATAAATAAAAAAATTAAATAAAAAAAAAAATAAAAGTAATCATACACCTTTCTCTTCGTTCAATAAGTAGCCAAGACTTTCGTTTTATTAATTTCTATCCATTCTTTTTTCTTACTCGTACTTGGTTTACTCGTTTATAGCACTTGGTAAGATAAATTAAAATTCAAGTATCTTATGACACTTTCAACAATATCATCATTTACTTGGTATGTTTCATGTTATATTTTAGCATACAAGTAGCCTCAACCGTCCCAATGGTTGTAAATTGTGTAGTAACTTTTTTTTAACAGTCTTCTTCTATAATTTTTTCCATTGTTGAAGCTTTTGCATACTTTAACAAGATTAGTTTTTCTTATCATTTATAAATTTGCTGGCAACTGCAACAATAAAATATTAAATTATCATTGGATAAATTTGAGACTATAATTTAATTTTAAAAAATAAAAAAAATCAACTCACTGTTTACTCAAAAATAATTTTGTCTCGAATGACAATCCCATTTAGTAATTTTTTTTTTGTTCCAGTTTTAATAATTGTGTTTAATGTATTACAATACCACCTTAGACGTTCAAGCCATACTTCCTACTATCTGTAAACAATAAAAATATTAAGTAAACATTTTTTTCAAAATGGAGTAATTATTAGCAACAAAAAAAGAGAGTAAATTAAAGTGACACTAATTATGTCGACCTAATCTCCAAACATTAATTTTTTTTTGACTCAGTTATTGATATACACTGAGTAATTATGTTTGTTTATGCACTAAATAATTGATAACAATGAAATAAAATTAAATTGACATACCATTTGTTTATTTTATAACAAAATTACGATTTTCCTCTGTCGTCAGCTTCATAACGTCATTGACAAGTCCATTAATTTTTGACAAAATTCACAAAAATTAGTAATATTTGTAACACAATCTTTTCACAACAATTTATAACTTTAAACAAGTACTTATTATGCAAAAATAAAAGTCTAAAATTACGACACAAAAATTAACAAAAATATTAGGGCCGGTTTTTTCGTCCAACATTACAGTTAACTAAGGTTTAAACTCTAGTTAACTAACTAAGGATTTGGTTACCGACTGCGTTTTTTATATGCTTTGGTATTGAAAATATCAATCGATAAGTAGTTAATCCTTAGTTAGTTAAAATTAGTTAACTAAGGTTTAAACTCTAGTTAACTAACTAAGGATTTGGTTACCGACTGCGTTTTTTACATGCTTTAGTATTGAAAATATCAATCGATAAGTAGTTAATCCTTAGTTAGTTAAAGTTAGTTAATGCTCAGTTAACTGTAATGTTGGACGAAAAAAACGGCCCTAACTCTATTCTCTAACACAGGCGCGGCCATCTTGGATTTGAGAAAATTTCATCGCGCTATCTAGCGAAGAAGTAACCGACTATTATTTTGTAAAATTTGACTTATCAACAATTATGAATTTTTAAACTTTATAAAAGCTGCAGGAAGTCGTACACCTGGAGTTCCAGGTAAAGATTATGTTTAATGTGGTTGAAAAGAAGCGTTTATTTATTAAAAAAAAATATATATATACTGTGACCCACGTGTTTTTAACCTTTAAATTGTTTTTAAATAAATATTTGGTTGTTGTTAATAAAAAAAAGAGCAGGACTCAACTCTATATTTTTCTGTATTTAAAAGATTTAGGTTTTTGAAGACGTTCACAACAATATACACTTTCAGTGTTTACCTAAAATGAGTGTAAAAAGAATATGTGGTGAGAAAGACCAACAAATCTCTGATGATGGTAACAAGGATCGAAATATTGTCATCAATTCATTGGATTACGATTCATTAGCAAAAATCATCATGTTGTTGCCAATACCAGAAAGGATAGACATGGAAGAAGGTAAATATCATTATCAAAATAAAGTTTTTTTTTTAAGATAAATATCAATGTTTCTATTATGAATTTTTAAATTTGATACTTTTTATCGTAGTTTGTGCCAAATGGAAAGAAGCATGTCAACTCACTTGGTATAACATTAAAAAATACAAATGTGAATCATCAATTGGACGTTGTTATGATAACCGTTTGTTGACACAATCATACCTCGAGCAAATATTATTAAGATGTGGTAATTATCTAAAAGAATTGTCTCTCTCAGATGTTTGTAATTCAAGTATCATGCCATTTGTTGGTGATCACTGTAAAAATTTAACAAGTCTTGAATGTCACTTTTACGTTGATTCATTAATTGATAATGCTGATCATTTTGTTCAAGCATTTACACAGTTGGATAAATTGAAATGCATTAGAATAATAACACCTTATCGTCACGAGTATGATGAAACATTTCATCTATTAGAAATAATTAATAGTCTTCCAGACGAAATTAATCAAATTCATTTAATTTCTCATCCTCGAGTACGCCAAATAAAAATACTTTCTAATGTAAGTTGTTATTGAATACGAACTAGTTGTTTATAACCAGTGACAAACATTACTATATCAATCGAAATATGAATACAATAATAATTTAACTACATTTCTATTATATTTTCAGACCTTTAAAAAATTTAAAAATCTTCAAAAGTTGACATTACACGGCTGCGATTATTTAGACAGCATAATTCTTCAAGAAATAGCAGAGAAAACAACGCTTGTTTATCTTGATATTCGACTATATGATTTATCCGAAAAGTTTTTTCTATTTGATAAGCTCGTTAATTTGGAATATATTAACCTAACGCGGGCCATGTATCCTGATTTTTTATGTATATTGGAGAATAACCTCTCTACAAAAGTACTTAATACTATTTTTTGTACATGCAAAAATCTAAAACATCTTGATATTCCACCTGGTCCTTATGATCTAGCTAAAATTCCTCTTAAAAGATGGATAAACTTTCAAAACTTGGAATATCTTAGTATTTCTTGTAATATAATGCCTGACTTAGCAAATTCACTTGTTGAATATTGCAAGAATTTAAAACACTTGAGAATAAATAATCCTGATTACTTCATGAATGAAACTCCTCTAAAAAAGCTAACAGAGCTGGAAAATCTTGAAAGTTTAATATTGTTTCCTCGCATTAAGCTCAGTAAAGAATCAATAATTGCAATTTCAAACAATTGCAAAAAACTTAAACGTTTAGAAATGCCTTTTTGTTACATAGTATCATCTTTTTTCTCCATCTGTTCTTGATGGGTTATCAAAATTACAATATCTTGAACATCTAAACTTATGTAAAACAAACTACCAATATGAGGGAATAAATCTCGAAGATAGTACAATTATTGCTATTGCTAATAATTGTAAAAACCTAAAAATTTTACAAATTAAGAATTGCACAGCTGTTACTGAAACAGCTCTCGTTGCTCTAACAAACTTGGCAAATTTACAAAAACTAGAGGTAGATTCTCTTAATATTACAGACGACTTTATTATCAAATTAAAAGGCTTAAAAAAATTGAGTTGTTCTCATTGTCAGAAACTCACTAATGCTGGTATTATTCAATTTATAAAAAATAACCCAGATCTTGAAATTCTTGATGTCCGCTATATTGGTAATTTGACAAGTGACTTGGTTATTGCTGCTGATCATGCAACTAAAAATCGTACAAATGGTATTATTTTACATCTAACAATGAGTAAGTGGTCCGACAGTCAATCTTTTACTAGACCAATCATTGAATCTCAATGGTTGATTTTTAAATGGTTATAAAGACTGTCCCATTTTAATCTATAAATCGATTTTTCTTCAAAAATATGCCTTCAATTTAAAAATGATTCGAGCAAAAGTTGTATGATTGTCGATGAAAAGTTGTATACCTTTTTCTAATTCATTATTATTCTTAATCATATAAATTTAAATGTCAATGTTATACTTTGTAAGATAATTTTTCGTATGGAGCAATTATTTTTACCTTCATTCGGAAATATGTCATGACAGCGTTGATGATATTCAAATGACTAAAAAAATTATTTTATATTTTTTTAAAAAATGTTATTGTTGATATTTACAAATTTGTAAGGAAATTAAATTCTTGAACATGACAATCGCATTTTATTGACAATATATTATTTTAATAAAATATAACCATTCACAAAAATAAATTGATTATAGATATTCACCTGAACAAATATTCATTATCAGCTACAACTATTTCTTAAGAATTGTTAAAAATAAAAAACAAATATTGTATTTCGAAAATAACAATAAATATTTTTATTATTATTATTATTATTATTAAGTATTTTAATTTAAATAATGAAAAAATAAATATACAAGAAGATTGAATTGAACAAATAAAAGTGATTAGTGAAGTTTTTTGATGTAGTTTGATAATATAATTCTGATAGCTAACAATCAATTTAGATCAACTCGATATATCAAAGATAACAATAGCAAAACTAACGGTCAAATGTATAAAATTGTCTGACTAAAACTCATCATTGACTAATACATTTATTTAAAAAAAAAAAAATACGTTACTAAGTAAATGACATTGTGTATTGAAAAAGAAAAAAATGTATTGCATCAACTAAATTAATCATCGCAACATAGGATCAGCTGTTGAGGTAAATCAAAATTGATAATTTTAACAATTTTATTTATAGAGCAATCACATGTATCAAATTGTCTTTTAACATGTTGCATCGACTTCAACATAAAAAGTTTAGATATCCGATGTTGCAGTAAGATTACTGAAACATCTCTCGTTACAATTGGTGCTGATCAGGCAACTAAAAATCAATGTCAATGACATCGTAAATTTAATAAGATATATTAAATTATTATTGGATAATCTTGGGAGTATANATTATTATTATTATTATTATTATTATTATTATTATTATATGAATACTTTTGACGTCGAATCGAGGTTCTATCGGGTTAGAAATTAAACTACATAAAAACCATATAAATTCATTATTAGTATGATTTTTATAATCATATTTTTGTTCAATAGAACTAATATTATTGATTTTCCAGTATAATATTCATCATCTAACTTTTATTTTCTACCTCGTTTTAACCTCCGCTCAACCTCGTTTCGACGTCGATTGGTGTAACATTTCTACATAGAATCAAGCTCGACTCTAACATCGATTCGAGCGTCAAGCTCGGAAAATAGCCACGTTCGATGTCGAAACGAAGTTGGATTTCTACCTGGGATCATTTGATATTATTGTTTACATCAATGAGTGATTCTTGTTTCTTGTTAATTACAAAAAACGAAATAATATACTTCTTTCATTTTTAAAATTCATACATATATATATGTAAAAGGTATAAAATATCATCGCAACATGTTGATGATTATAAAAAATATTTATTAGTTTACTGAAAGCCATCAATTGAAGCTTTTTCTTTATTTTTTTCTGCTAGAAATATTTCATGAAATAGAATTATCATTCCGAAATATACATTTAAACTCAACTCAGAAATAAACTTTATTATTTCATAAGCCATGTGAAAGCTGCTGAATCGATATCATTACAACGTGCTGTGAATATTATTTTATACGGAATCATTCTTTTCTGAAGCAATTTTATCGAGGTTGCTTCCATCTAAGTAATGGAGATGAAGGGACAATACTCATATTCGCTGACAAAAGCATGTTGAATCGTTTAAACAATGCTAAATATCTGTATTTTGACGGAAATTCCAAAGTAAGATATCATATTGAACTTTGCTATTAAATAATTCCTAATTATTTTCCGATTAATGTGATTATTTTGAATAATTATGTCCAATTTATTTTCTATAGGCTGTTCCAACAAAGCCAGAATCGATGCAAACTTGGAACATTCTTATAAAAAAACATGGAACAGGAAAGACAGAGGTGAATAATATATATATCATGATATTTAAAAAGAAAATATAAATATTATCCAAATGTTTGTATGTTAATATGATAAAAGGATAACCGGAGAATAGAAAAAACAGTAAATTAAATTATAAATTTTCTAGGTAAATCTGGTTGGGTTTGCTTGGTGCACCAATTCTAATCATGGCACATACTGCGAAATTTTAGATTTCTCAAAAAAAAAAAGCCCTTCGCATGGCTGAGAGTATCAAAACGATCTTTACTGATTTAAAACAAGCAGCGATTTTGGCTTTCCGTCGAATGTTGCCAAAAGTTGAAATACATAGATGCCTTTTTCATTATTCACGAGTAATTATCAATAATAATTACAAATAATAACTGATGTTTCCCTTGGACAATTCCTACAGTTTGTTTTTCATATTACGAGAATCACTTAGCGTGCTTCGCGCGCCTGTTCCTTTAATAACAATGAAAAAATAGTTTTTCAAAAATAATTATCACAATCACACTCTTTCTTGTTGTCACTTTTGAACAATTTTGTAGGAATAGTAATTCACATTTATGTTTCAATTATTTTTTTTTTATTATTTAATAATAATTTTATAAAAATATCAACACTCGACGAATAAAAGACAATTTCTAGAATAGATAGTTTCCTGCAACCACTGTTGAAGCGAAATTCATTTCTTTGACATTTTTGTGGGTGGTTTAGTTTGAATATTTTTCATTTTATTTTGTGTAAATACGAAAAGAAAAGAAAATAAAACACAATAAAAAAATCATATGTAACGAACATTAAAATTTTCAATACTCCGGTGGGTTATTTGCAATTATAAATAAGTGTGATTTTTTTTTTTTTTTTCTTTTAAATGAAATGTCATATTGTTCAAACAGGTTATGTTGTTTAGTCACTAAACTACGAAATTTTATCATAAACATATATGTTCATCGGTGTGAGTGAGACAATCTAAGCAAGGCTGCCAACTGCGCGTCGAATCTTCACAAAACATGATTTTGTTGGGTTCCAATGTAAATCGTGAAAAATACAACCACATCAAATTTTCTATTAGAATTCTAATAACTCCGTGAGTTTTTAAGATATCGTTTTCAAAATAGCAGCGATTGAAAGATCGAAATAGAAGGAAACTTTTAATTACTCGGTGCAAATCGATCACGCTTACAGATAAAAAGTTATTTAATATTTAAAAAAAAAAAAGAAAAAAAGGTTTTTAACATTTTTGGCACTGGCAACTTTAATAATTATTTGAGAAAAAATCAAAAATATACAAATTAAAGAGATTGAAAATACGATTTTTTTAGTCTTAACACGAAGTGTCTCTGACAATTACTTTAGAAATGGGAGCGTTTTTTAATTTTCGGTAGACAAATCCAATACGTAGGTGACGCGAAGCGTCCCACCTACGTAAAAAACAAAAATTGTTAATTTAATTGAGTTAATTATGAATTTTAAATTAATTGCTTAGACTCATCTGATTCTTCCCAAATAAGATTTTAATATTATAGATTTATATTTTACATCAAGTGGGATCAAGTATAAAATTTTGTCTACAGTTCAGACCTAATTACAAAAAATTAGACATTATAAAATTAAATCTTTGTAATTCAGTTGAACGACCTCTTTTTTGAAAAATATTATTGTTTTCTGTTTTTCATTTCAAGTTTTGTAAATCATAATGAATGAAATGAAATGATAATGAATTAAATTCTAATTCTAATTTGTTCTAGAATAGAGTAGGGTGCAATGTTCACGCAGCTAGATTCGTTCGAAACATCGAGAAAAACTGAGAAACCTTAAAAATTTTTAGTTTTTCCCAAAATTTTCACCCTGACTTTCCTTAGCTACATCTTCAACTAAAATATCAAGTAGGTACAGAAACACTCTAGCTAATTTGTAGCGAAGGAATTAAAATTTGTATTACTTGCCTCATACGTATTGCTTACCCCAAACGTATAACTTGCCTCATACGTGTTGCTTACCCCATACGTATAACTTGCCTCATACGTATTGCTTACCCCATACGTATTACCTGCCTCATACGTATTGCTTACCCCATACGTATTGCTTCCCTCTTACGTATTACTTACCCAATACGTATTATTTGCCTCATACGTATTACTTGCCTCATGCATATTACTTGCCTTATACGTATTACTTGCCTCATCAGATTTTCAGTTTCTTAGTTTCTCTCGAAGATGTAGCTAAAGAAGGTCCGGGTTAAAATTTCCTGAAAAAATCACGATCAATTAGCTTTTCTCCGTTTTTCTCGACGTTTTAGACCAATCTGAGTGAACTCGGCTAAAAAAGAAAGATATGTAGCTAAGAAGTTAAAGGTCGAAATCAAAATTTTCAATTTCTTAGTTTTTCTAGAAGATGTAGCTAAGGAAGGTCGGGGTCAAAATTTCATAAAAAAATCAAAATTTTCAAGGTTTCTCAGTTTTTCTCGATGTTTCAGAACAATCTCAGTAAACTGCGCCAAAAAAAAAAAAAGTTGTAGCTAAGAAGGTAAAGTTCAAAAAGGTCTTAGGGTTGGAAATTTGATATTATTCATACGTAGATCATTAGAAGAAAGATATATAATTTACATCTACATGTTCGAATATTTAAAACCTACCTAAAATAAATTTGAGATCTATCTAAATTAATATTGAGCTAAATTTAAATTAATTTAATAAATAATAAATAAAATATAATATTCAAATATAAATATTGTAACACTAAACTGAGCCAAAACAAAAACGAAATGAGTATAGCTAAAATGGTGAATGTCAAAAATTTCGTCGTTTGTAGCTTTATAGTTTATAGGGTTGGGATTATTACTAGGTAAATAATCAACTCTAGACTATATATTATTTTAGGAATAATAATGAGGTAGTTTCTTTATTATCAGAATATCAAAAGTAATAGAATAAAGAGATTCGAATTACATGAAACGTTAGGCTACAAGTGTAGTCTAGTTTACAACTAAAATATATCTCTTGCGACAAGAGTCTCTTTGCGCGGACGCCTTAATATTCCTAGATGAGAATTCCCTAGATCAGTTTTAACCTTTTTCTTTTTCCCGCTATAAATTCATTTTATGAAAAATCTAATAGAGCTGATAAATAAATATAAAAAAAAAAAAAAAGTTTTATCAGGAATTGAACCTGTAAAACCTCTAATCTTCATAATTTGAACGTATACAAATACACACTACAAAGTCTCATCAAGTCCCTCTAGTGTAAAGCGTTGCAAGGTGCAGCATTTCTGTAAGTGTTGCACCAACTTGCACTTGCTTGCATCTGTCAATGTTTCGTGCTTGAGGTTATAGTTATTAACAAAACTTTTTTTTATTAGTGCAATACTAAATAAATATTTATTTACATCGTTTGCAAAGTGGAATAATATTCATTTATAGTGTAATCAATGACAGTTGGTTTTTTTAGTGAACTTAAACATATAGTAGTGTTGAATGAAAAATAATATAAGTAGAATTATATAATGGACAGCATATAAATTATGTTGACGAAGCAACCACTTTTTTGATTCTACATCATTGTATATCGTAAATTGTGATGTATAAATATATGAGATGAATTCATTTGTGCATATATAATTAATATTATATTTTTCATAGACAACTCAATCTTTGAAATTGTGTATGTGTTTAACAGGTCTGTGTAGGGGTTGGTGCATAAACACACTAATACATGAAAGAAGGTAATATACTAAGTTGGATACAAAAATATTGTGTCGTTTTGATCGTCAAAAAAGGTAATATATACTAGTTAGATTTATGAAATTGTATTCAGATAAATTTATTTGTGCATATATAATTTATATTATGTATAACAACTTAATCTTTATATTTGTGTATGTGTTTAACAGATGTGTGTGGGGGTTAATGCATATACACTAGTACATAACAATATGGAGGTCTACATTTGACTCCTTACATATTACAAGAAGCTAATATGCTAAGCCTGTATACAAAACTATTGTGTAATGTTAAAAAAGGGAATATATACTAGTTATATTTATGAAATAGAGAAAAAAATTATATCAACTACTCTATTTACAGGCTCTGCACATTAATAATTCAATGTACATCAGATGAGTTCATTGTTGGCTGTAGAAATTACTTGATATCCTTCTCATATGAAATGACACTGATGACGTTTGTATCATAAAATACGAGCAATTGCTTTTTTCAATTATTTAATTACTCAATATATTTATATATGTTTGTGCTGGCATGCTTTTGAGGACATTTTTCAGAAGATAGGGTGGGGGTATATATAAGTCTATAAAACTCAGACAAATCATGTATGATAGTTTTTATACAGATAATTCTTGTTCAAATTGCATTTATTAACAATTAAGTATAAAAAAATGATTTTGAGGACATTCACTTATATAAACTAAATTTCGAGGACGTCTCTAAATATATATATATATATATGAAAAAAGAGAATATAAATAAATAATTTAGGCATATGTAGACAATATATTATTAAAAGAAATATATATTACAGCTTTCATAAAGATATTTTACTTTTACGCCCATATACAGACGAAAAACTATAGATGAGATATTTTGGGGACGTTTCGATATATATAAATTGAAGTTTTAGTGTACTCGATCTTTCAGCAATAGTAAATGTTTAATTAACAGTTACATGATACCTCTAAAGAAAAATTTGTTCAATAAATTAATTTCTATTTGAATGAGATAGACGTGGTCTTATTTGTACCGATAGGAACAAAATTTGTAGAAATAGAAATGACGTAGAAATAGCATGGATTCTGGAAGAATGTCTTTAAACAATGTTTGAGTGGAGGTCCACTAAAAAATTAAGTCTTGATGATTAAGTACAAAATAATAAAAAAAAAAATTAACAATGATTTTTCATGTAAATAAAACACATGACGTTTTCACGTCATGAGTTTGTCATTATT
>MKYW01000226.1:0-66555 GCA_015776835.1 Aphidius ervi | reverse complement strand
ATTGGGTTTTTTTTACATTCAAGACCTCTTGGTATTAATTTTTAAACCATACTAGATTTATATATTTTTTTTAAATAGGCAAAGTGTTGTTTTTTTTAATGAAATGGTTTTTTTTTTTTTCAAAAAAAGTGAAGAAAGAACCCTCCGTTTAGTTCTTTGAATTTATTTTATTTTATAATTTAAATTTATAATTTTTAATAAAATTTGTTAAATATTATGAAAAAATTAATGTCATATCGTCGATATGGACGATATATCGGATATATCGTCTTGAACATATCGTATCGTATCGAGTTTGACGATACGATATGAAACCCCATATCGTATCGGATATCGTCACCTCCATATCGTATCGTATCGTCATATCGTCATATCGCGGCATCACTAAAAAAATACTGTTAAAATCAATATTGATATTTTTTTTTTTAAGATCATTATTATTAAAAAATCTTGAAATAATAAAAAATTAACAAAAAATTTCGATATTTTTTACGTTAAGGGCTTAATATCTCGAAAAATATTCTAGATATGGTATTGCTGTTCAATCCATAATATTTCTTGTGAAAATCCCTATTAAAATTGATCTATGAATAATTTGTTTTTTTTATCGATTTGTTTAGAACAAAAATAACAAAACAAAAAAAAATTTAATATCTTGTTTCTTGAATATTTTGAAAAGTTTTCGAGATATCGGATTTCCGTTAGAGCTATTACTTTGGCTTAAAATGACGTTATAACATTAGTTATTTAATTTTGTCTCCACAAATATCGCAACCTTGCCATTAATTTCAAATTTCAGGTTTAAATAAATTGAAAATTTGAATTTATTGTTTTTTCGATTTTTCTTTGATTCCGTTCGTTTTTACAGAGAACCCAACTTGATTTCCGCATATCTTTTGTGAAATTTTCTCAGTTTTCCGAAAAAAATATTTTCAAACATGTCAATTTTGGCGCAACGCAACTGAAACAGCTTTTTTTGCGAAAAACTAGATTTGAAATGTGTTATGAACGTCCAAAAAAAAAGTAATATTTTTTCCAAAAAGCTGCGAAAATTTTACATAAAAAATGATTTTCCTTCAAATTTTCATTCACCGACAAAATAAAGAAAAAATAAACAAAAAAAAAAAAATTATAACTATCGCAATCATGTAAGAACCAAAAAAATCGAAGAAAAAATCATTCAAAATCATGATTGTTATAACTTTAATTCAAATATGGCTCATGATAACAAGGCTTAGAATCATGTTCACAGGTGTTGTCTTATTGCTGATTCTTATAAGTGCTCTAGTGGACAATTTATGACGTGCGCATGCGCATAAGCTGATTATACAAGATAATGAAATTCTACTATTTTCAATAAACGTTAATTTATCGGTTTTTCTCCATTATTTAACTGCTCAGAAAATCATAGTCCATCATTGAGTTATCTTATTCTTCTACCAGTTTTTCATACTTGTTACAAAAATATACATCGAAAAAAAAAAATTCTGTAACCGAGAACGAAACTTCTAGAAAATAGAAGTTTGTTGTTGTTGTTGTTGTTGTTGTTGTTGTTGTTGTTGTTGTACATACAAAATATCAAAAATTTACATTTACATACAAGTATTAAAATACAGAAAATTTTACAAAATATTTTCGTAAAAATATATATTTAATTATCCTGATAAGCTTTCAATGTTTTTCAAATATTAGATTTTCTTTAATTTTTTTATTATTATTATTTTTTTATTCTCTATATTAAGTAGCATCAATTTTTCTTTAATTCTTAAACATGAAAATTGACATATTGAAGAATCGAAATTTTTGTACAACTGTTAAGATTTATTTTATTATTTTATCGATACATTAGTTATTGACAACAAAAACAAGCGGTGGTTTTAAGTGGTTTGATAATTATGCATTAATAAAGTTACCAAAAATATGTCAAATAACAATAAAATAATATGAAATTTCATTATAAAAAAACCTGGGCATTGATATATCATCGATTACTTTGGCTTTTAAATATTCAAAATAATTTAAATACTGATGAATCTTTATTTAAACATTTTTAAAATTTTAGTATTATTCTTATTATTATTTGAAGCAATTAAATTCTTAATTATTTCAGTGATTATTATTAAAAATCAGGCTATAAAAAAGTATCGCTTCTAGTTGATGGAAATTTAAATTAATGTCTATAAGAAAAAACATTCAACAAAAAAAAACGAAAAAAGTATTGAATTTAACGAGAGGATCGAGTGAGCTTAAGTTGTTAATCGTCTGTCGAATCACTGTCGACATCGACAAGAACTACCCTGTTTTAAATCTTGTGATATTCATGAGAAGAATCATTCAGAAAAATCAATAAATAAATAAATTTTATGAATTTCTTTTATACAGTCTTCATGACTTCGTTTATATAAGAAAAAAAAAAAAGAAAATGCAACAGACTATTCAGTCGACTTATGCGTTGCTTCTATGTGTGTGTGTCCGTATCACTAATCCAGCCGTACATTGTATAGTCCGTAAATTCGTTTGAGAATTTGAAGGCATAATTTTACTTTGCAATTTCCAGACTGTACAGTTTATGGTTGTGTTAATGTCAGGAGTTTCTATCAACCCACACAATTCCAATGTTTTAAAAAAAAGTTACGGAAAAAATATTATACAAATACAAAAACTTTAAGTTCATACTTGCTGTTAGTCATTTCTAAATGGAAAATTACATAATTTTTAGAAACACGAAATCGTTTTTCTTTGTTATTTTATTGATTAAAATGACATTTTATTCAATTTTCTAAATTTTTAAATTTGTAAAATAACATTAAAATGCAGGTTTATTAATGCTTTTTTAAAAGTATTATTATTATTAATATTATTTTATATATCGGCTGTTATTAGATATCCGATACCGAACTTGCAGTAATTCGTGATAAAAAAATAATTAAAAAAATTGTTTAAATGATTGCTCGAATAAATAATTTATAATCTAGAAATAAAAAATACTATTATATATTGATAAAAAATGTTTGGAATATTTTTTTTTTTTATTAAATTTTTTAATTTTATTTTTTTCTTTCCAACCACAGTAAATATCAAGATATTATTGCTTAATTTATTTTCCAATGTAAATAAGAATTTTAAAAAATAAACTAAATGATATTGTAGTTTTTTTTTTTTTACCATTTAATTAATTAAATATGTTTGCATAATTATTATTTGTTATAAATAAATAATAATTTGATTATAAAACAGTTAACATTTTTTTATTTTTATATCTCATCAGAAGCATTAAATCAAAATGAATCAAATAAAATGTGTCACTCATACATAACAAACAAAACAAGTTAAAATATAAAATAATTAGTTAGTCCATTGATTAAATGAGGTTCTGGTATTATTATATTTTTATTCAATGCAATTCGAACATTCTTTTAGTAACAATAAATAATATTATGATTAAAATAAAAGATTGTATGAAAAAAGATAAAAATTGAAATAAAAGAGTTTATAATTATTTATTTAAATTTTCTATTATTTTTAAATAAATCGATAGTGCATTTTTACAGTTTGTTTTCTATATCATTGATCCCCAATAAAAAAGCGATCTCATGCATCATTGTACTGACTAATGTTGGGGCTCAGACATACTCATCAGTGCAATAAAATTTCAATGCATATCCATCTAGGTCTTTTTCATAATTTCTTGCTGCACAATAAAACATGTTATTTTACTTTCCGCAAAGTAAGTCTTCATTTTTTTTTTTGCTGTCAAATTATATGATGGTTCCACCCTCTTTTGATTATGTCTAGGTCTTGTTAGATCAGTTCACTAAACGAATAACCTAGGCTCTTAGTCTAAATGGGATAAAAATCATCATAGCTACCAAGTTCTCTTAAATCTTTAAAATATCGGATCCAATGATCAATCCCTTGACGACGTTATGAAGAGCAGTATGATTCAATTCTTTGGTTGGATGTGCCTTTTGCCTTTGATATAACTTTCTACACCAGCATGTGAATCATCATGTTGATACCTTCAGGCAGATTGAAGAGCCTCAATTGAACAATTTTTCGTACCTCGATTAGGCCTGATAAGAGTAGGTAAAAATTCAAATTCAGCATGTGCTTTCAAGTAGTATCGAGCTATGACCTCGCGATCCTTATTAGTTGATGCCAATTTGAGCCATCATATTGTTCTTGAAAACCCATCCATTGAGTGACAAGTGAAATTAGATTTAGGGGAAGTGTATTTTCTTCTCCGTAATCTTCCGATAGATCTACTAGCTACATCTTATAGATGAGCTATTTGTGAAGCTTGGAATACTGTATGTTATTTAACATTCAACCAATACTTTTCACGTAATTTTTTTCATAAACTTCTGTACCCTAAACATGATTCACGTCTTTCAATTCACCACATATAACTTCCCAAACGATTATCAAGTATCTTCTTTGTATCTTCTTCGTTTTATTCCTAATTAATTTAAAATTCTTCTTAATTGTCTGTCACTGATTTTAATGTTATGACTTGTTGAGAAAATTTTACAAATTTCCAAATAAGTATAACTTCAAGTCTAGTATAAGGACAACTAGAAACAGGGTGAGAAATAAACAACAAGCCTATTATTATATGCATTATTAAAAACATCAGGTCCTACCAATATGCTATGAGGTCGATTGCTTTTGTTTTTTCTTTGATTTCTGAAGATGAGTTAATTCTCAAAGATATTTTCCATACTAACACTAATAAAATAACTCATCAAATTACTAATATAATTTTGTTGATAAAAAAATTCAATTCTCGTAATAAAATCGTTTCAATTGTGTCATTTTTTCTGAATGACTTTCTGGTTTTGATTTATTTTTTTTTGTTTCAATTTGTACTTTAATGTCGTGATTTTTTTTTGAGCTTTTGAATTTCACGAATGGCTCATGCCCATTCTTCTTTACAATATATTTTACTTTTTTTCTGCCTTTGATAATTTTATTTCTAATAATTTTATATTATTTAACATATGAGAATTTGGATTTTGTATTGTTATATTTTTTTGATTTATAAATTATTTTTCTGTTTTTTTTTTAATTGGTTCTTTTATTTCTTTATTTTTATTTATTGATGATCATGATTTCAATTTATAATTTTTTTTTTTCACTCTATAATGACAACTAAAATATACAATAAATTATTGATATTTTCATTATTGTCTTGTTTTCTTCAGTAAATCTATTCAAATGTCTTTCTCCTTCTTTTTAACTAGAAAAAAAATTCAATAAACACTGAATAATTATGAATATTAATATCCTTACTTTAATAAAAAAAATTTCTTGGTGACGACCTTTTCATGCTTCGGGCTCATCAATAATTTTGTTAGTCAAGCTGTCATCAAGAATTGGTGCTCAAAAATTGTCTTCTACGATGAAAAAAACCAAATAAATAACTTTTATTCGAATTATTTCATGACTTTATTTTTTTTTTCTTACAAATATTAGGTTAGTTGTACTGACATTTAATACATATTAACAATAACAATACGTTATATTTTGTGTGTTACATGAAAATATTGAAGATACTATTTTGTTAACCTGCCTTAAAGTTATTGCCTCTTACCCCGCTTCCTGCACCATGTATAATATTTTCGAATGGCCGGACCGGGCTTCCATAATATCCCCTTCTAGTCTGCTTTTCATCACACTCATCCCACTTTTTTTACAAAATAGAATGATTTTTTTTACCCATTCGTTTACAGTCTTGTCCTTTGATTTTCTTTCGTCCCTTATATTTCGATATAGTTCATTTTCTTCTCCATACCTATGTCTTTCTCCAATTCTTGCATTGAAGCCTCCTATTAAATATGTTTACTCGCTCACGCTTCCCATGTCATCTATCATTTTCACTGTTATAATTTTCATACAATCTTATTCTTATTTTACATTCCCATTCCTTTACACTTGTTACCCTTATCTTTTTTTTATATGTATTCTTTTGTTAATACCAATTATCTTCTAGCCCTCCTCCTTCCGCTTGTTTTGACTACCAGTCATATTCCTCATATAGCTCATTCAACTTTCCCTACTTTCTTCTTTGTTAATCACGTCTCCTGTATTATAATTATGTCATTTTTCTTAACATTCTCGTTGATATATATTTTTTTTTTTTATCGTTTTCACAACCCCACTCGCAATATTTCACTTTATTATTTTCAGCAGATTCTTTCTATCCCCTTCATTTATCTCACATTTTTCACTCTCTTCATTGTTGTTTTTACCACTTGCATATTTCTTTTTTAGCTATTCGAATTCACTCACCTTCTGGAACCTTTTTAGATTCCCCTCTTTTCCATCCTATTTCCATAGTATATCACTAACTAGTATTTTTTGATACATCACCACAACCCTCGTCTCCTTTATCACCTCAGCTGCCATGATATGCCTCAACCACCATTGCACATTCTTTTGCCTGGTGTTAAGATCATCTTCTACCTATAACTCCCTTTTTTTATATTCTTCTCTTTTTGCTAGAATCCTTTTTTTTCGCTGAAGGATTCTAGAAATATTTTTACTCCATTATTTGTATTTGTTTTTCCAGTTTCATGTACTTTGTTCTTCGTTATTTATTTCACTTCTTTTTTGACATTATTATTTTTTTGCCATTTGCTCATTATCTTTCCCTTTAATATTACATTGTACCTCCTTTTTTCTCTCCCTTTTATTTTACTTCCCTTCTCTTTCTCTCTTAAGTTATTTGGCTTGCGTTTTTTCAAATCCTTATATTTCTATACATTCGTTTCTTTACTCTCACTCTTTTTTTCCTTCATCCTCTGTTTTCTCTTTCGTTCCATTCTTTTCTTTTTCTCTATTTTATTATATTCTTCCTCTTTCTCGTTATTACTTTTTGTTATTGTTATTTTTTGTTATTTTTCTGCTGTAATCTCTCTCTCGTTAACCTTTTCTTTATTTATATCTTGAGTTTTATTTGCTTTTGGTATTATATCATTTGTTTCTTTTAATATTTCATGTATTTTGTGTATATTTATTTCCTTCATTTCTTATCGTTTTTCTTGTATTTTCTTTTTAATTCTTCACTTTTCATTATTATTCTCATCACCATCATTTTTTATTCTTTTTTCTATTGATGTATCTACCATTGTCACCATTGTTTTCACTATTACCTCCATGCTATCAGTTATCATTCCTGTTATGTCCATATGATCACTCTTGAAATCAGCTTTTATTCTTCCTATACTTTTTTCACTCTCTCTTGATGTCTCGTTGTATTTTTTCTCAATCACCTTTAACTGCTTCATTATTCTTTGCTCTATTGCTTTCATTTCTCTTTCTACAGTCAATCTTACTTCTCGTAACGACCGCCCCCCCCCCTCCCTGCCCAGATAATGCTTTTCAATGCGTTTCGCAGTCTCATTTCCATGCATTCTAGAAACTCATTCTTAATTTAGTTCTATGTCCTCGTCCATTTCCCTATCATTCTCATTATTGTCTTTTTTTTTCCTTTCCTTTTTACTTAACTCACTCAATTTACTTTCAACGTTATTGCTTTATGATTCCTTCTTATCTTTCTTCGTCTTCGCTGTAAATTTCAATTTCCCCTTTATCCTTATTTCCATTGCTTCTATTTTTTGTCACTGCCTGCTTAGTGTCGCTTATGCTTTTACCCATCCTAGACGGCGTTTGCCAACCATCTCTGCTATCAAACACCAGTATTTTACTGTAACTGCTTTTTCTCTTTTCTCCTGCTTCCTTTCGCTCTGTTCCCATTTCCTCTTCATCTTTTTTCTTACTACTTTTATTGGCTTTTACTTCTATTATTTCCTCAGTCCTTCTTTCAATATCTGTACCTGATAGGTAATTCTATATAGATTTCGTACCCGTAATATGTTTAATCTTTTTTGGACTTTCTTACTTCTTTTTTTTCAAGACACTGTTTCCTCCTTGATAGACCTCCAGATATACTCCCTTCCTCAATTATTTCTTCTCTCTTGTCTCCAATCTTTTGTGATTTCCCATCTTACTTTCCTCATTTTCTTACAAAATACATTTCAATTACATTTCTACAAAATAAAAAAAAAGCTAACAAAATAAGAAAAAATACAGACCAGAACACATCAAGCATCTTGAAATCATGGCCATCGGAAATGAGGAGAATGTAAAAGAAAATGACAAGGCCGACAAAAGACAACTATCACAAAAAACAAACATAGTGACCACCGCCGTTATATCTGCCGGAATTCAGAGACATGGAGAAAATGATAAACACAATAAACACACTAACATTAGAAGAAAAATATACTGTCAACGAAAAATTGATAGAAATAAAAATAAAATTTTTCACGTACATGCTGAAAAGCGAGAAGCCAATAAACATGATACTTGAAAGCATTAGAGGCATTTTTTTTAAATTGAACTAAGTAATACATTTTCTTGTTAAACAATATAAATTTTGTATCTTTGCTATTTTTAGGTCGTGTCGATGGACACTAATGGGCTAAGGAAGGAGGTAGAAGGGAACAGGTCCATTTTTTTTGGCTTCTATAGTTTTTTAAGTGCGCTGGGTAAATTGGGTTGATAGAAAATATATTAGGCATGATTAAATTATGGGGCAATCATCTATTCTCTAGTAATTAATTCGGCTATGATATTTCAAAAATATATTATTTTATTTCGATTGAGATAGCAGAAAGACCATCAGAAAAATATAAAACAGAATGGAAATGAAAAAAAAAAAAAACCAGAAACTTAGAAAAAATAAAGAAGTTCTCCCGCCGGGAATCAAACCCGGGTCTTTTTCATACCGGGCAAATGCCTTGACCTCTAGACCACAGGGCTTCTTATTTTTTTCGAGTTTCATCAAGCTTCAGATTCATTTTGGATCATGCATTCTTACGTTATCCTGGAGACAACATCAGGAACCCTGCTCAATCTGGATCCGAACCTTTCCAAAAAACATTACTATCCTGGTCTTCAAGCCATTTTGATAAAAATTATAATATTATTCAATTTCCGAAGAACAGAATTGAAAAAAAAGCGAAGCACAAATTGTAGTCTTTCGACAGTTTTAATAAAAATATCTTAAGTAATTATTTTTCTAAGAAGCGACAGGAAAAGAAGCGTAACAAAACATAATCAAGAGAAACAATATATATAAATATGAAATGATGACTCCAGGAAAAATTGAAAAAAGTAACATAATTTTCCCCTCCAAGCAAAATTTATTGTCAGTTATCTTCGAAACATGTATACATTCACTTGTCAATAATTAATTTTAAATTCTTTGGTTCGGTTTTCATTGCAATTTGAAATTACTTTAACAATGTTTTTTCTCAGAGATATTTTAAGAATGTTGAGACAGGAATAATTGAAGCTGAATTAGTTGAACCTTCGGTAAAAAAAATATAAAAAACATCGATCTCTCATTTATGATGGATGGCATTATCGTCATAAACAGACGAACAAAAATAAAACCAGTAAGTTTAGTGTTTTTATCGATAACCGAGAACTTTTCTAAGTGTATTGCTTGAATAACTTCAATGCTGAATTGTGCTTAAAAGCTATATTTGTTTTTATCTTGAAGATCTCACAATAACTCATTTATTTGTGTTTTGTATCAATGTAATTTCAAGTAGATTCTCGGCGATTATCAAGTGTAATAATTACGTAAATGTAGAGTCAGTCTTTCATTTATTTTTAACAACTAGATTGCTTCTCAATTTAGTTGATTACTCATCAGGTCGCGTAATATTTAATTGACGGGTCGCTTCATTAATATTTCAAATCACTGACTCCGTAATTCCTTTGATTTTTCTCTCTCTGTATTATCGACGCGTAGGGCCTTTGTTTTAATTAAGTTTGGAGCGTTTAATATTTTTATAATTTTTACAATTCATTAAGTGTGTTTTGTATGTAATTTTTAATTCAAATCATGGTGTTTTCATAAATAAAATTAATGCTTTGTCCGAAGATGGAATTTCATGTGTCGTCTCAATTCATTTATTATTGAATTATATCTGTGTTTACGTTATATTTTTCGTGCCCATTTCAGGTGTCATTTACCCTTCCTAAATGACGCGTCTATCTGCCTAAACCCTAGTATTGTTTTCTTAAGTGAGCAGGGAAAATTAGGTCTAATTAATTATATATCAGGCAGGATTTTTTATAGGGCAAAATAATTATGTCTAGTAAATAATCCGGCTACGATATTTCACCGGCAACGTCTCAATCGACGACCCTTTTTTGTAGACTTCACGATATTTTTTTCAAATTTTTTGGTCGTTTATTTTTTTTTTATTCAACGATATGTAGTGTCACGTTTTGATTTTTTT
Organism: Aphidius ervi; assembly: GCA_015776835.1. Lineage (NCBI taxonomy): Eukaryota > Metazoa > Arthropoda > Insecta > Hymenoptera > Braconidae > Aphidius > Aphidius ervi. The sequence continues at coordinate 56,236 of MKYW01000226.1, read as the reverse complement.
CGATATTTTTCGAACTGCTGAACCGAATTAGTCGATGTTAAATGAAATTTATGTTTTTTTTTTTTTCCAAAAACGATCATGATGTTTTTATTCATTTTCTGGGCCTTATTAGATGTAATATGTCTATTTTTCCACAGAGCCCAATTTTTAATACTGACCGATCGATTCCGGCAACGTCTCAATCGACGACGCTTCATCTGTAAACTCTACGATATTTTTTTTTCAAATTTTTCGGTTCTTCGGTTTTTTTTTTATTCAGTAGTGATTTTTATGTAGTATCGAATTGGTGCAACTGGTTCCAATATCTTCAATTGGGCTCTGTGATAAAATAATAAAACTGAATCTAACAAAGCCCATAGATTTGAAATTATAACTAAAATTTGATAATGATAATGACGTTTATATATAAAATATAAAAAAAAAAATTGATCGGACGGCAAAAAAAAAAAAATGAAAAAAAATCCTACGGAACACTTAGAGTGCAACTTGGAGCACTTGACTATATTTTTTTTATTATTTTTCATTATTTCTTGTGGTTGATTAAATATGAGTTATAAGTTTATTATTCATTTTTTTTCTCGAGTTTTCAGTGCTTGTTTGTAGTTTTTTATTTTTTTGATTTTTAATGAAAAAGTGTAACTATTTTTTATTTTTTTGCGATTAGATAGTTTATACATCACTATAATATTGATTTTTTACGTGAAACTTTTTTAGTATGGGCAGTTGAAATGAAAATCAAAAGATGGGTGCAAGGTATAAGCTTTAAACATTTATTTACTATTTATTTATTCCCATGACTACGTCAACAAATAATCTGTTTGAATATTGAAAAAATTGAGATAAAGTGGTGATATAGATTCAATTCATTGATAGAAAAATACACGAAAATACTGATAACCATTAATTCTATTTCAATGAAAATTATTTTGATCTTAAATGATGTTAAAAAATACCCAGTTATTAGTATGTAAAATTTCAGTGAAATGTTGCAAATGATTATATTATTGAATATATCAAATATTTGAAAGGTTTTAGTAATGAAGCTGTTGTTTGGAAAAATCACATATTTAACGTTTATTATAAATTTATGATATAACCAAGACAAGCTGTCAAATAGTGTTGAGATATAAAACTATTACAAAATGATAATAGATGGTCTAAATTATCAATTGAGAAACTGGAGAAATAATTAATATATTTACAATTAGAGGGTACATATTAATGATAATTCTAACAACATTTTTGTTGTTTCATTGGTTAATCGTGATATTCTATTTAAACGAATAATAACACCAGCAATAACATCAACCAATGATTATCTTTTACTTGATGGTAAATGGCTATAACGAAGAGTTGATTCATCTAGTACAGGAAAAGTGTTGGAGATTGTTGAAGTTTGTTCGATGTTTATATGCGTGAATTATTTAATATAAATCATAATTTATATTACAATCATTGAATTAGTATGGCTTTCGTTGTTGTTTAGATGTTGTAGCAGTAGTGTAGCTATAGGCGTTCTGGACCAGAAGGAGGTCGAAAAAAGGTAGATCGGCGAGGGGACAGGGGACTGCAACTCGGTCGGTAAAACAGAGATAGTAAAAAAACTTATCATTTGAATTCTCAGTTGTTGATACTGCAAAGATGGTAAAGAAATTTGTCATTTGTATTCTCAGTTGTTGATAATGCAGAGATGGTAAAGAAATTTGTCATTTGATGGTGTAAATTCCCGATTGCCATGTGTGGGTAATACAGATTTGGAAAAAATTTTGTTATTTTAACGTTCGATTTCTCATGTCCCATGTCTTATGTCCCATGTGTTATGTTCCCTTGTCTTATGTTTTCATGTCTTATGATCCCATGTCTTATGATCCCATGTCGTATGTTCCCATGTCCCATGTCATGTGTCCCATGTCCCATGTCCTATGTTTTATGCATCATGTTCTATCCTATACACCATTCCTTATGTTTTATGTTCCATATAGTGTAAAAAACTCCTCGAACTTGTCCGAAAAAATAAAATTATGTCATTTTAACGTATGATTTCTCATCCCCTCATATCTTATAACTTATGTCTTATGGCTCATATCTTATAGCTCATGTCTTATGGCTCATGTCTTATGGCTCATGTCTTATAGCTCATGTCATATGTCCCATGTGTCATGTCTTATATCTTATGCCTTATGTCTTATTTTACTGTAACTAGGAAAAAATAAAGTCAAAATCATCGGGTGCCGAAAAATTTTGATCAACAAAAAAATACATTTATACAATTTATTTAAACAGTTTTATACTTTATATTTCAAGAAAAAATTACATATATTAGAATTATTGACAAAATATATAATTCTTTCAAATGACTCAAGATGTAATGTTCATAAAATTTGGATACAAAATCTAATCCTCTTAGCGTTAGAAAAATATCACTTCGTTATGGAACAGTTCTAGATTCAGACTCGGAAAAAATTAAAAAATTCGGTGAAAATAAAAATGAAGTAAACCTACGTTTACAAAAAAAAAATACTATAAAAATATAATTTTGAATATTTTGCTAGATAATTCGTGACGGACGCAATTATAGATACTAAGTTGGTGATCTAATTTTCTTTTTACCGGTGCTAATTTTATGAAAAACTCAGCAGTTCACTATGTTTTATAATCTTTAACGTATTTTGTTGTAAGCGGAGGTTTACTATCCCACAACGAATTCATATTTTTAGCAGTGTATTGAAGCAGTACTAACAAAAAAAAAACTGTTCTCAACACTATAAATGCATAATTTTGACAATTAATGATTGATTTTTTACACACTTTTTGTCAAAATAATTTTTATTTATGCTCAAATTCAACATTAGTATACACTCAGTATTTACAAATTTTTTTCTTTTTGCACAATACATATTTGTAAGCATGTTGTCTTATGGCTGGGAGACGAATTTGACAACACAGTAATGATTATAAGTTATTAAGAGTCAAACTGAGATGCGTCTTTGAGTGTATAAATATGTATGTACATGTGAGTCAAAAAAAATCACTGTTCTCAACACTATAAATACATTGATTTGACAATTGATTATCGATTTTTTACACACTTTCCGTCAAAATAATTTTTATTTATGCTCAAATTCAACATTAGTATACACTCAATATTTACAAATTTTTTTCTTTTTGCACAATACATATTTGTAAGCATGTTGTCTTATGGCTGGGAGACGAATTTGACAACACAGTAATGATTATAAGTTATTAAGAGTCAAACTGAGATGCGTCTTTGAGTGTATAAATATGTATGTACATGTGAGTCAAAAAAAATCACTGTTCTCAACATTATAAATACATTGATTTGACAATTGATTATCGATTTTCTACACACTTTTTGTCAAAATAATTTTTTCATGCTCAAATTCAACGTTAGTATACACTTAAGTATATACGAGATTTTTTCTTTTTGCACAATATATAGTTGTGAGACTATGCTGTCTTATGGCTGGTACACTGAACTTGATGATGCAGTAATGATAATAAAAAAAGTCAAACTAAAATGTGTCTTTAAGTGTATAAATATGTGTGTATATTGAAAAAACCACTGCTCTCAACACTATAAATACATTGATTTGACAATTGATCAATTTTTTACACGCTTTTGTCAAAATCATTGTTATTTATGCTAAAATTCATCGTTAGTAAACACTCAGTATTTACGAATTTTTTGCTTTCGCACAATATATTTGTCAGACTATGTTGTCTCTCGGCTGGTAGATGAATTTGATGATGCAGTTTTGATAAAAAAGTATAAAGAAAGTCTTTTTAAAATGCGTCTTTACGTGTATAAATATGTGTTTATAGTAAAAAAATCACAGTTCTCAACACCATAAATACATAATTTTTGACTGATGACCGATTATTAACACACTTTTTGTTAAAATAATTGTCATTTCGGCTCAATATCGACATTAGTAAACACTCATTATATACGAATTTTTTGCACAATATATATTTGTGAGTATGTTGTCTCACGGCTGGTAGATGATTTTTGATGATGCAATTTTGATAAGAAATAAAAAAAGAGTCAAACTCAGATGTATCTTTCAGTGTATATGTATGAGAGTATAGTAAAAAAATTACTATTCTCAACAGTATAAATACATAATTTTTGACAATTGACGATCGATTTTCTACACACTTTTTGTCAAAATAATTTCTATTTTTGCTCAGATTAAACAAGTTGACTATTCGTTTTCCGCCTTTCGCACAATATATATTTGTCAGACTATGCTCTCACGGCTGGTAAACAAATTTGATGACGAAGTACTGATAATAAAAAAAGTCAAACTAAAATGCGTCTTTGAGTGTATAAATATGTTTGTATAGTAAAAAAAAATCACTATTCTCAACACTATATACATAATTTTTTACAACTGATGATCGATTTTTTACACACTTTTTGTAAAAATAATTGTTATTTATGCTCAAATTTAACATTAGTCAACACTCAGTATATATAATATTATTTCCTTTTTGCACAATATATATCTGTAAGTATGTTGTTTTACAGCTGGTAGATGAATTTGATGATGCAGTCCTGATAAGAAATAAAAAAATGAGTCAAACTGAGATGTATCTTTCAGTGTATATGTATAAGTGTATAGTAAAAAAACCACTGTTTTTAACACCATGAATACATAATTTTTGACAATTGATAATCGATTTTCCACGCACTTTCTGTCGAAATTGTTTTTGATTATGCTCAAATTCAACATTAGTAAACACTTAGTATATATAAATTTTTTGCACATTTTTTGTATAAGTGTATAGATATGTGTGTATAGTAAAAAAAAAAACTGTTTTAACACTATATACATAATTTTTTGACAACTGATGATCAATTTTTTACACACTTTATGTCAAAATAATTGTCATTTATGCTTAAATTCTACATTAGTAAACACTCAGTATGTACGAATTTATTCTCTTTTTGCACAATATAAATTTGTTAAGTATGTTGTCTTATGGTTGGTAGATGAATTTGATGATGCAGTAGAAAAATATCACTGATCATCAACATGACATATGCATGTGTTTTTCGACAATTGATAATCGATGTGTTTACACACCATTTGTCAAGATAATTTTAATTTATGCTCAAATTCGACATCAGTATTCACTCAGTATATACGAATTTTTTTTTTTTTTTCGTACAATATATTCATCAGACTATGCTGTCTTACGACTGGTAGACAAACTTGTTGACGCAGTTCTGATTCAAAAATTATAAAGAACAAAAAGAGAGTTACACTGAGATACGTCTTTAAGTGTTTGTATACATGTGTCTATAAGAAAAAATTACTGTTCTTAACACTCTGTATACATAATTTTTTTGACACACACTTTTTTTTTGAAATAACTTTCATCTCGCTCGAATTTAACAGTTCGGTTATTTTTTGTACAATAATATTTGTAATGTCAGACTGTTCTGTTTCACATGTGGTAGACGAACTTGATGATGCAGTACTACATGACAGTACTTGATTTGAAATAACTGTACTGCTCAAAATATTGCGACAGTGGCAATTTAAATGTGATATGCTAAAATTGTTTGCAATGAATTTTTTTGTGATACATCATACAATATCTGACAACATGCCATGTATGGAATAATAATTATAACATACATAAATGTGTATACAAAGTACGATTTAATCACGGTCCGTTGGTTGCCGTTATACACCAGCTGGCTCCCTCCTGGCGGTAAGAGAGGAGGACGCTGAGAAATCCTCGTTGATCCCATAGTAACTGAGGCTTCTACTTTATCGGTGGAAAAATCAGTTACAAAACATAAGACAAGGGAACATAAGACATGGGAACATACGACAGGAGAACATACGACATGGGACATAAGACATGTGACATGAGAAATCGACCGTTAAAATAACAAAATTTTTTCAAATCTGTATTACTGACACATGGCAATCGGGAATTTACACCATCAAATGACGAATTTTTTTACCATCTCTGCATTATCAACAACTGAGAATTCAAATGACAAATTTCTTTACCATCTCTGCAGTATTAACAACTGAGAATTCAAATGACAAGTTTCTTTGCCATCTCTGTTTTACCGACCGAGTTGCAGTCCCCTGTCCCCTCGCCGATCTACCTTTTTTCGACCGCCCTCTGGTCTAAAACGCCTATAGCTACACTACTTGTAGCTGACATTAAGAAATCAAATGGAATTGTATTAATATTTTTGAGGCTTGAACATGTCTGATTATAGAAGGGAGAAAAAGGACTCAGTATTTTTTGACCACTTATAAACGATTCAAGAGACATTTTTTCAATGGTAATTATTATTCTTTTTTTTTTATTAGTTGAAGAGCACCAACAGCTAATTTTTCTATTTGCTGATAGAAGGTAACGATGTGTTCTATATGTCGGAAAAAATTACTTACAATTAGATTTTACGGCTTAAAAAAAAAATCGAATATCACTAATCCGTGATGTTAATTGTCAATTTATCACAAAATAAATATTTATAAGAAAGAATATACCGTGTTAATTTTTTGAATTATGATTATATTTTCATTGAACCTCAATATTACAACGAATCAATATATTTATGAATTTTCATAATAATTATAAATGAATCAATGAACAAATCAGTTGACTCGAAAGGAAACCAATAAAGACCAATAGTTTGAAATATATTAATGCAACGAGGGATCCTTCAATCACTCTTTGTTAAAATAACTGAGGAAAGTTTCACTTCTTTGTGCGACAATAACACACAAGTTTTTTTTTCATTTTTCAGAGTGTTTTTTCTTTATTTTTGGATTGAATAAATATGAGTCATAAGTTGATTATTTTTCTTTAGTTTCCAAAGTTATTGTTTCTAGTTTTTATTTTGAGTGAAGTGGTATCTGGTTTTTATTGTCGGAATTATTGAAAGTGCATTGTTTTAAATTAGTATCAGTTTTTTAATATTTTTTTTTTTGTGATTGAATAATATTAGACGGAACATAACGAAATTGAGATTTTTAATAACAAAATTTTTTATTGAAAAAACGTGTTGATATATGTTTTCGGAGTAATTGTTTATAGTATTTTATTTTTAATAGAAACGTGAAACGTGTTTTTGTTATTTTTCAGAAAAGAATTCAATAGAAAGAGTGTTAATAATAGTATTTCAACGAAAGAATATATATTTATTTTTTTTTCTTTTGGGTTTGAATGATATCAATCATTATTCATGTATTTTTTTTTGTTTTTTCGTATTTTCGATAGATGTTGAAATTCTTAGCTTTGTGATTGAATGATTCGATTATGATTTTCTTGTGAATGTGTTATTGAACTGTTGTAATTTATGATTAAGGTGCAATTAGTTCTACTTTGTGAAGTCGAGAAATGAACTTTGGTTTTTATTATCAAAATCACGAAAACAATTACAAAACCAGACAATTGAGTTCAAGTTCCATTCGATGATGAAAATGTTCAATGTACAACGGGAGAAGTTTAAAATATGATGGTATAAATTTCCCAATAATTTCCCATCTTGTTTTACTTTCAAGACGATTATTCTTAATGAATTCTCGAAATTGACACTGAAGTGAATTGGCTATTATATTATTATTTTCAATATTATCCCTTAGAGATGTAGTCAATTGGTATAAAATCCGTGTTTCTTTATTCATAATTGTCTCAGTGATTTAAACAGGGGCTGCATCATTTGATCTCAATAGATCAGCAACATTACACAATCGTTTATTATTTATATTATAATGTCCATCTGATGTTCGTTCAAAACCATCAACTGGAGAACCTCGAACCCTTTGTATTGAATTATTGTTTTTCAAATGTCATCCAAAAATTTTTCATACTTGGCAGTTGTATCTTTTCTCAGTCAACCATCAGGTTTGAAATATCTATACTGAGCATTCGTTGATTTGATAATTTTCATAAAATTCTTTGTATCATCATTATTTGTTGATGAATCATCAACTTAATAATCGAAAAGAAGTTCTGATCAGGATTCCACGACAAAAAAAATTTCCCATAAAAAATCCGACAAAAAAAATCACGATAAAAAAATCGGGACAAAAAAAATTTAAAAAAAAAAAATCTAGATAAAAAAAATCAGGACAAAAAAAATTGAAAAAAAAAAATCTAGATAAAAAAAATTGGATTTATAAAAAAGAAAAATAAAATAAAAAAAAATAATTTTATATATTAAAAATCTTCAGAAGGATATATCCAAGGAAAAGGATGTTGCTTATTTACGTATATAGGCTAAGGAATAACCAGAGAAAGTAATTTTTATTATTTTATTAATTCTTATAAAAAAAAAAAGAATAATTTATAAATATAAAATAAAAATAAATATATAAGAATAAATTCAAACAAGTATAATTGGCAATAAAAAACAAATTAATTTTTCCACAAATCAAAACAAATTTGAAAATTTAAAAATTATATAAATTTAACAAAAGAATAAACAAATTTAACAAATAAATAAACAAATAAATTGAATAAACAAATAAGTTGAATAAATATAACAAATGAATAAACAAATTTAACATTTAAATCAACCAATTCAACATATAAATAAACAAATTTAACAATAATAAATAAACAAATTTAAAAATTTAGATTATTGGCTATAGCTCGTAAATAATTCTCAATGTACACGTTATTAGAAGACTGTACAATATTTTCAATACGTGCATCATGATCAACGAATACAGCTCGATTTTTAGCAGTAATAGATTGACCACTTTGAAATTGAGCAACTTGCAACTCAACCAAACTCTGTTCATTTTTTATGCAATTAATAAATTTGCCAATATCAGCATGATATCTCCCAATACGGTTATTGAAGGCGTGATGCCAACCTTCCATGCCATTATTTGAACGTGGAATATCATTCGCCACTGCCAAATAATAATTCCAACATTCGTGTTGATACCGTAGTGAACGACGTCCATTTGTAGATTCAGAACCAATCCAAGTCGACTCAAAATAATCTATAAATTTTGCAATTTCATCTCCTTCATACACAATAGCATCAGTTGCACATATTATAGCATAACCTGCAACAATGTATTCAACAGGTAAAAAAGCCAGGGCTGCGAACATTTTTAAGACTAATTCACAGTCAATACTGCTATTACAATAGACAGAAAGGCCACAGCTGACAATATGTCTCCACTGGCACTGCCGGGAATAGAAAAAACATCCCTTAATAATAATATCAGCAAATATATATACTTGCCTTCATAAAAGCTAATTTGAAGTCACAAATAACAACATCAGGATTAAATCCAGCCACAGCTTCAAGTATAACGTCTAATAATTTTTTATATGTTCTTGATCGACGATTTGGCATTAATGCGTAAACAATAGGCAGACATTCAAAACCAATGTAAACATGCAAAGTATACAACTGAGCAAAAATATTTGGTACAGATGAGAAAGTGCCATCACCACAAATAATTTTACAACTTTTCAGCAAATCTAAATTTTTAATAGCTACAAAGATGATCATTCTATCATCTCCACCATCATTATATAAAATAAATTTTTCATTCTTTGAAGTGACAGTATACCACTCAGGTATCACAAGCAATTCCCTATTATCAGAATTTTTAATTGGTGGTCTACTTGATGTACGCCCACGTTGCACTGTCCTTAATAAGCTCGGTATACGAGACATTCTAGGACAAACATTTTCAGGTAAATTACCAACAGCCTCAGCAACAATGACACTTGATAACTGATTCGATCTGCGGGTACGTTTTTTAATTTTATGGATTGCTTTTATTGAAGTGAAACTTCTTTACGGAGGGTAGCGACAAAATCTAAGGCCCCGCTAGCGTTACCCTGAGCATCACACACTCTGTCACACGACCTGTCACACGCTCGGTCACAATGTTTTCATTTAAATATTATTAAATATTATGATACAGTATAACTGAGTATTGATCATATTCAAAATATTAATATTGATAATATTATCAATATTATATCGTAATTGATAATATAATTATTATTAATACCATTGATATTATAAATTTTTAATATTATTAAAACTATTATTAATATTATTATTTATAAAATTATTGTTATTATTATTATTCATACTATAAATATATATAAATGATGATAATTATAACAACAATAATTTCGATTATTTTATCAATTATTCACAATAGTATTAATATTGATAATAATATCTATAATAATATTTATATATGAATGTTATCGTCAATATTATTATTAATATTATTAATATCACTGATATTATTCTAAATCGATAATATTATTGTTATTATTATTAATATCGTTGATACCATTGTTATCATTACTAATATTACACGTAGCAAAAAGTTTTATAAACATTTCTATAAAACGTTTTTATAAAAATTTTTATACAAATTTTTATACAAATTCTTATATAGATTTGGCGCTTTTTTTATGGAATAAATTCTATAAAATTTGTTGTTGATTTTTATAGAATGAATTTATTAATTTTTCATAGAATTTGGTTTATAGGATTATTTTTATAAAAAAAAATGATTTGTATATATCATAATCATAATAATACGCTGTTCTATAGAAATATTCTTCTATAGAATTTTGAATGATTTTTATGAAATATCCGAAACGGAATGTTTAATAAAATTTTTCCTATAGAATAGTTTTTATAGAAATATTATATAAACTCTATAGAATAGTCCTGTATAGATTTTATTATATATGTATAACATTGTATATAATTGATTTATTTCATTTATTTATTGCTGTAACGAGTCTTTTTATTAATTGTACAATAATATTCATTTTTTAAACAAAGATATAAACCAAGCCAATGAAACATGATGACATTCAATCCATTGACTAACAGTTACAGTCACTTCTGAATCCTCAGGGTCTATCGCATTATTGAACTCGACTAGAACGCTTTTTTTTTTTAATTAACAATATATATATCATAACAATAAATCAAACTATTTTCATAATATGTAAAATTTTATATAATCAAGCATCAACGACCACGCCAGTTATGAACGACTATGCGCATCACCTTCTGGCAGTTGACTGAGCTGACTGAGTTTCCGTTGGCTTGCCACACCCGTATTCACGGGACTATATGGGCTACCGGAAACTCATTCGACTGCCAAAAAGCAATGCGCATAGTCGTTCATAAATGGCGTGGTCGTTGATGCTTGATTATATAAAGTTTTACATATTATGAAGATAGTTTGATTTATTGTTATTGCGTATGATTGAAAATATTTATTAAAATAGATAATATATAATTAGAAAAAAAAAAAGTGTTCTAGTCAAGTTTAATAATGAGATAGACCCTGATGATTCAGAAGTGACTGTAACTGTTTGTCAATATGGATTAAGTGTCATCATGTTTCATTGGCTTAGTTTATATCTTTGTTTAAAAAATGAATATTATTGTACAATAAATAAAAAGACTCGTTACAGCAATAAATAAATGGAATAAATCTATTATATAGAATGTTATACATATATAATAAAATCTATACAGGACTATTCTATAGAGTTTATATAATATTTCTATAAAAACTATTCTATAGGAAAAATTTTATAAAACATTCCGTTTCGGATATTTTATAAAAATCATTCAAAATTCTATAGAAGAATATTTCTATAGAACAGCGTATTATTATGATTATGATATATACAAATCATTTTTTTTTATAAAAATAATCCTATAAACCAAATCCTATAAAAAATTAATAAATTCCTTCTATAAAAATCAACCACAAATTTTATAGAATTTATTCTATAAAAAAAGCGCCAAATCTATATAAGAATTTGTATAAAAATTTGTATAAAAATTTTAATAAAAACGTTTTATAGAAATGTTTATAAACCTTTTTGCTAAGGGCACTTACGCCCTTCCTTCATTAATGCGACGATATTAATAGTAAAATTTATAATAAAAATATTTGAAATATAAATACTTATAATTATTATTTACTAATAATATTTATATTTGAATATTATTGTCAGTATTGATATTATTATAATTATTATTATTAGTATTATTCAGCGAGATATTCAGCGTGACATGCAACTACTCCGAAAGAAGTTTCACTTCCCTCGCGCGTACTTGCAACACGCTAATTTTTTTTTTTTAATGTTCGTTGCAGAGCCAGCATGATTATGTTCAAATAACACATCAATTACATCACCTAAACAATGAAAAAAATAGAAAAAAAATTAATCATTATCTAAATAACAATATAATATAATTAAAAACTTCAATAAAAATAATAAAATGCTCACCAGTAACATTATTGGATGAAGTATGTATAATACATGAACATCGTATTTTTAGATATTAGACACACCGCCACGTGTGATAACCATCTTTAAATTTACGATTAAACTTAAATACACATCCATGGTGAACTGATTGTTTACCCCCTTTTTGGCTACGAACAAACAATAACGGCATGTTAAATGCTTGCTTTACAGCTCGCTATACTTTACAGCTCAAAATTCAACAGCTGAATGAAGAAAAAAAAAACCGTACGCATACACACATTCACAGAAAATTTATGAAATAAATAAAAATATGGAATAAAATAAAATATAATTTTCATTTATAAAATTACAATGATTTTGTTTATAAATATATAAACATAGACATTTTAATAAATATGAATTGAAATTAATTTTTATTTGTTACATGAATGCTAAATATAAAATAAAATTATTTTATAAATATGAAAATATGATTTTGTTTATAAATATATGAACATAAACATTTGAATAAATATGAAAATTACGTAGAATATATAAAAATAAAATTTGTATTAAATATTCCATTTATTATTCCATTTATTATTTACAAAAAAAAAAAAAAAAATTATTATGACGTGATTTTTTTTTTTTTAAATTTTTTTTGTCGTGATTTTTTTCGACGAAATTTTTTATGTCGTGATTTTTTTTGACTGAATTTTTTTTGTCGTGATTTTTTTTTGACAATTTTTTTTGACGTGTAACCCTGATAAGATTGGTGTCTCTTTATATGTTCCATCTCCAACAGAGATTTGGTTACTTTTAAATTTAATATTTGAATCACCAAACATAAAAATATTGTCTAGTTTTCGTACTTGAAACACTGTTGATCGACCCTTAATATCATTGACTTTTTTCATATATTTTTTATTATTCAACGGAAAAAAATTATTGAGTAGAGAAGTTTTGAATGGAGAAGATGTTTGATCAAATAGTGACTTTTTTGCAGAATTCTTATTCAAGTAAAAAACGTTTTATTAAAATCAACATCTCCTTTTACCTGTTCTTCTTTTACATACATACTTATTTTCAAGTTCATTTTTAATTTTTTTTTTCGACATCACTTGCATATTCATCGGAAGCGTCTTGTCGGATTTTCAACATTTTATGTGTACGTCGTATTGCATCACTAGCTTTTGTCAAGTAACGAGTGAAAATGCTCCCGAGCACATTTCGATAATCCCCACCACCTTTGTCTATCGTGACGCGAGCGATATGGTGTTATTCACGTACTTCAAAATGTTCATATGTAAAATTACTTTGAGTCCCGCCAACAAGGTATAAAGTGCGACCGAAATCAACTTGTTAAACTTATATTGGTGACGTGGCTTTGCCACCTCACAAACAAATAATATATATAGATATATATTAGACTGAGTCGATTTAATTTTTTTTTTTTTTTTTCAATGTAACCCTCTATATTGCTTCTTTTGGAGCTCCAAGTACCCGAAAAAAATTTGAGCTCAAAAAAAATTTTTTCAAATATTCAGTTTTCCCATTTGAATAACATAGGGAAATAACAGCATGTTCAATCAAATCTTATTCACTGATTTAATTTTATAGCTACGACGTTGTAAGTATAATTTTCTGAAAGATTATAGAAAAATACATAAGATTAAGTCGAATTTAAGTATAAAAAAGATCTGGTAACGTGTGTTGGGGCTGGTGGCCCGCGTTACCCATTGAAAATTGAAAATTTTCAATACTCCGGCTAGGGCCATTGCGTGGCCGTGTTACGCGATTTTGTAAATAAAATTATGTTTATAAATTTTTTTTTTTTCTGGTAATAGAGTTTCTGGAAAAATCGATGGAGAAAGACTCATGGAAATGGCTCTTCAGAATGGCTTCTTAAAATGGGCGGTTTTTTTTTTTAATACGGCACTTTCAATAACTTCCGATAAAATGCTCGTGGAGACTTCATATTAGGCTCAAATTTAGCGTCATTTAAAACTCTATCACGCTCTAACAGATCCAACTCGTTATTAATTTTTTTTTTCCAAGTAAAATACATCGAAATCGAAAAATGAAAAAAAAGAAACCTTTATTTTTTTTTTTTCCTCAAAAACTATAAATCATAGAAAAATAATTTTATATACAAGTGATGAGTATTTGAAAGACGTATCTTTCGGGCCCTACATGAAGTCGCTGCGATTATTTTATCGAGAGTTGTCGATTGAGTAACGTTACGCTAACCATGTAATAACAACGGGAACCTCGATAACTCTTGATAGAATTGTCGTAGGGTTTTCGTATATAGCTCAAAAAATGCGTCTTTCGAATACCATATATTTTTCTAGAAAATTATTTCTCTAGGAATCATAGTTTTCGAGAAAAAAAAAAACTGTTTTTTTCGATTTTTAGTTTTTTTTTTTTTTTTTAAAAAAGTATAATTAATTTAAAAGAAATTTTGCTAGTGGGTAAAAAGGTATTAAAAAGTTGCTTCCTGGAAGCCTAACATAACCTCGCTACGATGATGCTATCCAGAGATATCGTGTAATATCGTGTGAAAATCGAATAGCGAAAAAACTATAAATTCGATAACTCTCGATAAGATCATCGGAAAGACTTAATCTAGGCTTAAAAAAAGCGTCTTCAAAAACTCTAGAGCCACGTTTAAGAACCACTTTTCTAGGCATTATAGCTTTTTGCAAAAAAAATAAAAAATAAAACAAGAAATTTTTTTTTTTTTTCTCAAAAACTATTTCGTCTGGAAAAATAATTTTTCAATGCGGCTCTAGAGTTTTTGAAAACGCTTTTTTTGAGTCTAAGATGAAGTCTCTACGATGATCCTATCGAGAGTTATCGAATTTATAATTTTTGCAATATGTGGTTTTTACACGATATCGTCTCAAAAACATAATCCCAGGGAGGTTATACTAGGCCCATAAGATGCGTCTTTTCAATACCTTTTACCCACCTACAAAATTACTTTTTAATTATTTATACTTTTTAGTGAAAAAAAAAAAAACTAAAAATCGAAAAAAACAGTTTTTTTTTTTTTTTCTCGAAAACTATGATTCCTAGAGGAATAATTTTTCAGAAAAATATATGGTATTCGAAAGACGCATTTTTTAAGCTATATACGAAAACTCTACGACAATTCTATCAAGAGTTATCGAGGTTCCCGTTTTTGAGAATCCCCTGAAATTGCCTTAAAACCGTCATTAATGCATCCATTTCTGCCCAAAAATATCTTTTATGAACTTATTATTATACAGCTGAATCTCTGGAAGAAAAAACATACTATGATTGATAGTCTAACTTCAATAGTTTTCACTCCATAATTTTTCGAATGATGAAAAAAATCATCTAATTTTAAGTTTTCATTAATTTTCTATAAAAAAAAAAAATAATAGAAAAATGTTTTTTATTACGCGCGATAGTGTTCTCAGAGACGCATCTTTTGAGCCCTGAACGAACTCTCTCAGACAATTATTTTATAAGTTATAACACTTTTTTTTTTTTTGCCGATGATTTCAATACTGCGGCTGAGCCTTTATGGCTCCTAGCCTCCGGAATTTATCAAAAAAAAAAAAAAAAATTATCCGATGAAATTCACAAAAATCAAGTTTTTTTGACTTTCTTTTTCTTTCAAAGATAAATAACTCACTCATTTTTAGACTTAAAAATTCCAAATACGGCTCATTTCATAGGTTTCTAAGAGATCTTCCTGTTTGTTATTAGCTATGAATACAACTCATATACTATAATAATTTTTAAGTTTATAATTAAAAAAAAAATCTGAATAATTGATGGAAAAAAAAAACTATATGTTACGTATTGGTATTTTTAATACTTAAAATAATTAATTGATAAATAATATTCGTTAAATTCCATGCTGATAAACGATATCGAGTAGCACATAAATTTTTTCTTTTTATTTTTAATTAATTATATTTCACTTTTAGAATCATTGATGTTTTATTTGAATATTATTTACTTTTTCAATATTATTTTTCATTTTAACTTTAATTTTTCCGAGCCACAGTTGCATTCATTTCAGCAACTCGATATTCAACATCCGTTGAGTTTAACAATTATCATGAATAACGTCTCAGCAATAATTAATTGATGACTAGTATGACAACCATCAATTTTAATTGGTCAAAGATGTTTCCACCTAGGATCATCCCTTCTTTATTTTATAATTTTTATAGGAATTATTATTTTAATAATTTAAGGAGCTTCACTCTTGCGACAACTTTCGTTCTATTTAAATCATCAAAATTAAATCAAATAAATTTTCATAAAATCAAATAAAATTGAAATAAATAATAAAATCAATTGAACTTTTACGTTTCGAATAGATAACATCTTTGATGTGAATTCAAATTAATTAATCCTTGTGATAATTTATTATTTTTCCCGTTATAAATTTAACCTTCCTAATCCTATAAAAATTATGATTGTGACATTTCTCCGGGGTGTTATTTTCTCTGCTTCGAGTTTATTTTACCGTTTGGATTTTTCGAGACTACTGCCATCAACAGGCGACCATCTAGATTGACACGCTCTCAACAATATTGGTTTCGGATTATTCTAACATCAAGGTACATCTACAAAAATACACATTCCCTCTTAACCCGTTAACCTGTAAGGAATAACAAAATAAGAGGATTTTTATAAATAACGTTAAATACCAAGTTAATTGATTTATGTTATTTTCAATTTATTATATTATATTATTTTGGTGTCAAACATTCTTTCTTTTTTTTTTGTTATTTCATATATAATATAAAATAATAAGCTTGGTACGTAACTATATTCATCTGAATAGTGAAAAAGTTGATAATTATTTTCACATATCTATAAAAATGTCAACGAGAACAACCAGAATAATTGTTTGTAAAAAAAACTTTATTTATTCATTTTTTGTCATTGCTTTTTCTTGCAACTGGATTGTTTTTTCGGCTATGGTTCCCAGACTCGAGTAAATATTGATGCTGTTCTTCATCTCGTGTGAGATAGTTACTGAACTTTTGCACACGTTAACCCCTCTTTTCGCAACATCATTGACTTTTAAATCTTCAAATATATTTAAACACTCATTGTAACTCGCATCTTGCTCCCAGTAATCAGCGTTTTCCAACAAAAAATTTGTTTTCCGTTGAAAATGATTGAAAAGGTTTATTGAATTTTTCGTGATAAAATCACTAATGTCCTGTGAAAGAACTTTTTCGTCATCAACTGCATGAATTTTACGAATATATTTCCTGGCTTGGTTTTCCAACCTCAGTTGAAATTTTTTGAGCCATTCGTTGCTTAACTTCATGAGGAACATTTTATATGTCATTACTCGTTTATTCTTACAAAAAAAAACTTACTTGCAACTGATTCTTAATGAAGTCTAAATATTCTTTTATTTTGTCTTAAACTCTGGCAACTACAATTGTATCATTCATTTCGGTTTCATATTAGTCATGTTCTGGAGTGGCCCATGTTTTTTTAAACGATTAAAAAAATAATAGTTTTTGTCCAACAGCTGTTGGTCAATAAGCTCTAAAAACGTTTGCAACAATGAGTTCACGGGTGTGATGTTGGCGAGCATAATAAAGAAGATCTCTTTGAAGTAATTTCTGAATTAAACACATGCACCTCTATTGTTACCTAAATAGAAGTATTGTATATAATCATAATGAAAATAATAATGACAATAAGAACAATGATAATATGAATCACTCTTTATAATTGTCATTACCTTTGTTTGATGCTGTCGCATCGAAGCACATTGCTTTGATGTGATCTAAAGGATCCCATTCGTTGAGAGTTTCGACAACCGCGTTCGCTAAATTAATACCAGTTGAACTTGGCAATTGTTGTACTGCAAGAAGCTGCTCAGTATTCAATCCAGTTGGGATCACAGCTACTCTTTCAACTTTTTTCAATTCCGCAATTTCATCAATCATCTTACCATCCCAATGCACAGTCAAACATTTTGCGACTTGTAAATTGGCTTTTAAATCTTGAGCAAATTCTTCAGGGGTATAGCGCTACATGTATTTTTTTCTAGGCTTATATTTTTCCCTAACAGAAGATTTTTCTCATGCGCAGAGACCGATTTTTGCGTTCGGGTGAGGGGAAGGGAGCATGTGAATATTATGACAATGATGAGCTTCAATATCGACCCAAACTATGCTACCGACAAATTTATTTTATAATTTTAAATCAGTTAATATTTTTTGTTTTTATTTATTTATGTAATATCGTATGATAAATAAGAAGCTATGGGAAAAATGGTAGCCAAGGAAAGGAAGTTGTTTACATGGTAATTTATAAAGAAATAATTCAGCCGAAGAAATTAACATGTAGGCAACCGCATTTCCTTAGCTATCATTTTTCCCATAGCTTTTTATTAATTTGAATAAATAAAAAGCTATGGGAAAAATGGTAGCTGAGAAAAGGATGTTGACACATTTTAATTTATAAAGAATTAATACAGCCAAAGAAATTAACATGTAGGCAACCTCCGTTCCTAAGCTACCATTTTTCCCATAGCTTTGTATTAATTTGAATAAAGAAAAATCCATAGGAAAAATGGTAGCCAAGAAAAGGAAGTTGCCTACATGTTTATTTCTTTGGCTGAATTCATTCTTTATAAATTAACATGTAAACAACTTTCTTTTCTCAGCTACCATTTTTTCTATGAATTTTTATTTATTCAAATTAATAAAAAGCTATAGGAAAAATCGTAGCTAAGGAAAGGAGGTTGCCTACATGTTAATTTCTTTGGCTGAATTGATTCTTTATAAATTGACATGTAAACAACTTTCTTTCCTTAGCTTTCATTTTTCCTATGGATTTTTATTTATTCGAATTAATACAAAGCTATGGGAAAAATGGTAGCTTAAGAAAGGAGGTTGCCTACATGTTAATTTCTTTGGCTGAATGAATTCTTTATAAATTAAAATGTGTCAACATCCTTTTCTCAGCTACCATTTTTCCCATAGCTTTTTATTTATTCAAATAAATAAAAAGCTATGGGAAAAATGGTAGCTAAGGAAAGGATGTTCCCTACATTTTAATTCCTTTGGCTAGATTAATTTTCATGTGGCCACATTCTTTTCTTAGACATTTTTTCTACAGCTGTTTATCTATTTAAAATAATTATTCACCTTTATTTATCCATTACAATGATCGAACGAAAATTCAATTTAGCGGGTAAAGAAGAAATGCGCCAGATAACGTAGAAATAAACCGATTTATCATCTTAATACAATATGGCGGGCCATACCTATACTTACTAGACTCAGTCTAAGGTCCCTTGTGGCAAATGAGCCCACATAAAATTACACGTAGTGTGTTTCGGCGAGTGATTCTATAAATCACCACTAGCTGTCAAAAGGCAGCACCTCACGGGCTAGGTGTTGAAAGCGTCGCCTTGTGATGTTTCACGGAACTGACTCGGGGCTTTACGGGCTCTATCGGGTTCGTTCGGACGTCTTTTCTACTACGGTCACGTTCGGCGTCTAGCCGGCACACAAGCCATTAAGATTTACAGCCATATACAGCGGTTTCTAGAGGCTTTTGTCAGAGAATTAAGTAAATTGAGGAATTGAGGCCAATTATATACCATAATTGACCTACAATCATCATCATCACGATCACATTATACATACATACATTATTAATTGGTTAATAAACATTATAGTTAAACTTATATTCAACCAGTGTGTCGTGTCACTCTCTCTCATTCCTACACAGAATCCTATTCCACACCTGTCACTAGCTAAAACATTGGTCCTTCGAGAGGAAAACAGCAATTAATACACCTTCATCAATAAATTAATTGCCCAGCAACCTGTGGGGATATAGTGATTCATAAATTTCATCGAGTTGTGTGTAAAAAAAATATATATACGAGTGAGTGACCACGAGGCAGAAGACGTGAGTTTAGCGTATTGAGAACATTTTTGGCGGGCCCGAGGGCATTTTGTGAGAAAAAATAAATCATAATCAATCATCATGAGTGAGAAAGAAAAAACAAATCTTGAAACTGTGGCTATGAATATGAAGCTTCAGTCACTAAATGAGGGTTATCTGACTCAAGCTCATTTGCCTGACACCATCACAACGTATTATAATTGGTTCCAAGGTCAGATTAGAGAAAAAAAGGAATTTGATCAAAGTGAATTGCAAACCATCAACGACGAGTTGGTCAATGCCTGGCGTGAATACCAGCGTGGCCACATGACGTTAATACGTCAATTGGCAGGATTCACCAATGCGGATCAACTTGATATCAGGCAAAACAGGTCGTATTGGCGTGATAACAAATATGAGACAACCCATCAGGGTTATTTAAATACATTAACTGAGTTCAAGAGAATACTTAAAAAACTTGCTGAGCCAATACCAACTGTTCAGACTATCGTCAATCAAGCAGCCAGCAACGATCCGCCATGGTTGGATCTACCAAGATTCAACGGAGACTATACATTGTGGTTAGAGTTTCAAGAGTTATCCACACAACTTGTCATCAACAAAGAGGGGTTGTCTGACACATGCAAGTTCAGATACCTTATTCAGGCACTCGACGAAGAGATAACTTACATCATCAGTGGAATTCAAGTAACAGGAGATCATTTTCAAGAAGCGTGGGCACAATTGGTTGACAAGCTCCACAACCCACGTCGTCTCATTGATGCTGAGTTAGCAAACTTATTTTCACACCCAGTACCACCAGCAGAATTAACATCAAGAGCCTTGGCAACAATATTGTCAAGAGTGGAACATGCAAGAGCAGCATTGGAGAAGCTAGGTGAAGCAGTTGAGTATTGGGATAGTGCCATCAACTATCGAATAAAGATTGCTGTGGGCACGAAAATCAGCAACAAATGGGAGAAAAAAATTGCCTTGAAAAGAGAAAAGCAGCCTTAGGCTGACTTCAGAGATTTTCTAGTTCAAGAACAACGAGCTCTTGAACTAGAAGAAGCATCATCATCAAGTCACACAAAAACTAGTGTTAGCAACACCGAGAAACACAGTGCCAACACATAGAGTAGTGTCAAAATTCATCACCAAGTGCGCTATCATCAACAGGAGTAAATTAGTTTGAGAAAAATATAAAGAGAGAAAAAAAAACGTAACATAGAGTTTTGCTATAAAAACGAGTAATTTTTTCAACACATATCAATGTCTCATTTAATCATTTCATTATCATCAGAAATTAACAGGGTCAGCTGTTAATTTAATCAAGGATGGTTGTAACAATCTCCAGTTTATAACAACAAATAAAAATAACCGGTAGAGAAAAGGAAAGAAGATGTTATTCAGCCTTGATAGAGAGCGGAGTTCACTGGATCCAGACAACAATCACCACATTATCATTATCAAATTTTAATTGTTTTTTAAATAAAAAAGATTCCACTTGTTTGTTCATTGCGGTTACACAGTCATATTTTTCATTCGAACAAGTGGCCAGACAACTGACACGAGACGAGGAGATATTGAGACATCAACCAGTGCTACTGGCAACAGCATTGGTGAACATACTTGATCGCTGGGGCAGGGTAATACCTGTCAGAGCACTGCGGGATCAAGGATCCGAGTTTTCTTTAGTCACTGAAGAAGTAACCACTCTACTTGGGCTTGAGAGAAAGACATCACGTCTAGCAGTCGTAGGGATAGGTCAAGGTACTACTCAGTCGACTAGAGGTTGCATTAACTTCAAAATACAGTCAAGAGTATCATTGGGTTATACACGTCATGTAGCTGAATTGATATTGCCCAAGCTAACAGGTTTATTACCATCAGTATTAGTCAAGGGCCACAAATGGCAGCAGTTTAAACAACTTGTATTTGCAGATCCTGCATTTTACAAACCTGTTACAATAGATGCAATTTTAGGTGCATATGTATACAGCAGCATCCTAAAAGATAGTGTAATCAGAGGTAACATTGGCACAAAACACTGAGTTAGGTTGGATATTATCTGGCAACTTCAGAGCTGAGAAAAATCATCATCATTTATTATATACAAATAAGAGTTATCATCAGGGAGTAACGTGTAATCAAGACGATAAGCTTTTTTAACTGGTAAAACAATTTTGGTATCAGGAAGAGCATTTTCCATCAGAAGAGTCATCAGCACTTGAACAAGATACAACAATTCTTGTCAAGTTATAAACGAGATACAATTGGTCGGTTTATTGTAAGATATCCTTTCAAGAAAGAGGTCACTAATTTTGGCAATTTATTTGAGTTAGCCAAGAGAACGTTAATCAATCAAGAGAAAAAGATGGAGAAGAATCCTGATCTTCAACGAGCTTATCATGAGTTCATGAAAGAGTATGAGAACTTAGGTCATATGACCAAAGCATCACAGCATCATCAAAAAGAAGGTTAAACAAACAAGAAACATGTTTAACTCTGGCAGTTTTGAGTTAGAAAATGGATCAGCAACTCAGCTGATTTATTGAGAGATGGTCCTGAGGAACATCGAGAACAATCATCACTGTCATTTATAGAGGGTGACCCATTATTCAGAACACTCGGTTTAACATGGAATATTGAAGAGGATTGTTTTTGTTACATATAGAACTCATACAGGGAACTACAAACAATCACCAAGAGAGTAGTGTTGGCCAGAGTGGCTCAGCTATTTAATCCACTTGGTTGGATCACACCAATCATCACGAGAGGTAAATTGTCAGTACAACAATTATGGAGAATTGAACTTGAGTGAGATGAATCAATACCAATTGATTTGTTTAATTAATGGTGAGAAGTTAACGACAAACTCAGTCATTTATCATCAATTACCATATCGAGATGGTTAAACCTTAAGTCATTAACTTCATCCATACAAATCCATGGTTTTGGCGATGCATCAGATGCAGCAGTAGGTGCAGTCGTTTATATAGTAGTCATTAATTCTCTTGGTCAAGCTAAGAGTAATATAATAACAGCTAAATCAAAATTAACACCACTCAAAACATGATCACGCGGTTCTAACAACACCAAGGTGTCAACACCGAGGTTAGAACTTTCAGCAGCGGTATTATTGGTGAAGTAAGTCAAGGATGTCCAAGATAGTTTAGAGTTGTAAGTCAAGGATGTCCGGAATAGAGTTGTACTTATACAGAGTACAATTCCAAATGCCATCTGGCATCATGTGCCCGGGGAAGAGAATCCAGCAGACATTGCATCACGAGGAGTTTCATCAGAACAATTAACATCAGACAGGTTATGGTGGGAGGGTCCACATTGTATCTGTAAAGATCAGAGTACTTGGCCTGTGTTAGGTGATATAGAGATTGACACAGAGTTGGTTGAAGAGAGACAAATAAAAATTCATACAATTAGAGCGAGTGAAGAAGAATTTTTGACAAAATTCTTGACATTTACCAAAGCGGTATCATCAGCATCATGGTAGAGAAGATTTTATCGATCGTTTTCCAAGAAACACACAATAAATAAAACATCTTGGTTAACTGTTGATGAACTTATGACTTATTTTGTCACACAACAACAACAATTTCATCAAGAGATAACTACTCTGTCTAAAGGTGAATCAATATCGAGATCAAGCACACTGATTAAACTCAATCCATTCATAGACAGAGATGGGTTCTTGAGAGTTGGGAGTAGATCTGATAATTCATCACTACAAGCTGAGGCTGTCAATCCAATCACACTACCAAAAGAGTCAAGACTTACAGAGCTTATTCTACATGATTGTCATGTGAATACATATCACAGAGGAGCCCAACTGATGTTGGCAACATTGAGACCATATTACTGGATAGTTGGAGGTCGAGTACCAGTAAGATCATTCATTTTGTGTACGTCATCGTGCTATACAAGCACAACAAATAATGTGTCAGTTGTCACCATCAAGAATCAAACATCAGAGTATTCGAGACTAATAGTAAAGCCTTGTATTTTGCCTATTGACATATCATCATCATCAACGGAGAATTGACGTCATCGTCAAGGCGGGGAGAATGTTTCGGCGAGTGATTCTATAAATTACCAATAGCTGTCAAAAGGCAGCACCTCACGGGCTAGGTGTTGAAAGCGCCACCTTGTAATGTTTCACGGAACTGACTCGAGGCTTTACGGGCTCTATCGGGTTCATTCGAACGTCGTTTCTACTACGGTCACGTTCGGCGGGTAGCCGGCACACAAGCCATTGAGATTTACAGCCGTATACAGCGGTTTCTAGAGGCTTTTGTCAGAGAATTAATTAAATTGAGTAGTTGAGGCCAATTATATACCATAATTGACCTACAATCATCATCATCACATTATACATACATACATTATTAATTAGTTGAATAGTACATGAATAGAACATTATAGTTAAACTTATATTCAACCAGTGTGTCGTGTCACTCTCTTTCACTCCTACACAGAATCCTATTCCACACCTGTCACTAGCTAAAACATAGTGCTATACCCCTGAAATTCTTTACGACACTTATTGCGATTCAAAAGTATTGCTGAATGACTAATGTTGACGGTATCAAGATCTATTTCTACTGCTCTATAAGCAGCAGCGAGAATATACGGAGCACTTCTACTTGTTGTTTTCGTGCGATCAAGAGCAGCTGCAAGTTCAGGGGTCATGATATTAATTTTTGCAGTCTTTTTCGGTGTCAATTGGTCTTCGAAGTTTGACGTTCGCCTCTCTAACTTTCCTGAAGCATCACTAGAGGTTGTTGATTTTACGGTACCTGATTATAATAATATTTGATAATAGATTATCGTTTTTGGTATAAAGAATAAAAAAGACATCGTAAAAACAGAACAAAAAAAAGTTATTTACCAGTAGAATGAACACTGCTAGAACCACTACGTGAGGAATGCTCAATAATCTGATTTGGAACTCAAAATCTCAAATTTCAAAAATAGCTAATGAAAAAAAATCCAAGAATTACGTGATTAAGATTAAATCAAGAAAAAAACGGAGATCTAATGCCGCGGTGGTTGTTCGCTCTTCGAGATTCGAGAAATCTGTATTTTTCGGGTGACAAAATATCTGAAGCATCGTTCGCGGCAATATCAAAGAGTTGTTTCATTTTTTATTTAAAATTATTTTGTTGGAGGTTTGTGTGCTGGATTCGTTATTTTTATTCTTTTTCAGCAAACAATATGTATTCTATAATTTATTTATTCTTTTCGAAGCAGTCATTTTTGAACAAACATGAATTCCAGCTCTCGACCAAAACTATATTGCTCCACTGACAACTTCACGAAAGGATGTCTTTAAATTTTTTTTTTAAAGTTTGATGTTGGTAAAAAAACACTTCCATGATTTGTCGATTAGATAGCAGTTTACGTCCAACTATCATTCTGGACTCATAACCTACTAAATAAATTTCTTTCCTTTGGTTAATTTTTTTCACCATCGTTTCAAATGATTAACTTTTTAAATAAGTAATTATCTTTTCAGCACACTTTATAGACTTTTTTATTCTATATTTACACTGATAATATAGATTGAAACTTACAAACACAGATTATTGTAATAAGAAGCAACATCTAAATTTGAAACATTTTATACTGAACGCACTAGTATTTGTATCAGCTGATACTTCATCGCGAATAGCTGTATTAAGGTTCACTCACAACTTGCAACACAATTGTGACGTGACATTGACAAAAAGTGTTTTACTTCTGCCATTTTGGATTGTTGCTATGTAAGTTGATAGTGCCCTCTTCCTCTCATAAGAATGAGTTAAATATTTGAACAAGATTAAATTTGTTGATGTTTTAATTACTCAACCTTCCATTTGTTCATAAAAAACAGATCATAAAATTTTTCAACATGAAAAAAAATTATATCAATTAAAATATTCAACGAAGAAAGAGAAATAAACAAATTTTTGGTCAAAGAATATTTGAATATACTTTAAATTAACTTATTCGTCATTCACCTGAATTTAGTTTTTTTTTCATCAATTATTTAGATTTTTTTTTTAAATATAAACCTTAAAATTGGTATAGTATATGAATTGTATTTATAACTAATTACAAACAGAAAGATCTCTTAAAAACCTATAAAATGGCCATATTTGAAAAAAAACTTGATTTTTGTGGATTTCATCGTATAATTTTTTTTTCTTTCTGATGAATTTATACTTAAACTCGACCTAATTTTATATATTTTCTTATAAGATTTCAGAAAAATATACTTACAACCTCGGAGCTATAAAATTCGATAAGTAAATAAGATTTGATTGAACATGCTGTTATTTTCCTATGTTATTCGAATAAGAAAACTGGATGTTCGATTAGCAAGTTCTAAAAAATTTTTTTTCGAGCTCAAATTTTTTTTGGATACTTTTGAGCTCCAAAAAAAGTGATATAGAGGGTTACTTTGGAAAAAGAAAAAAATTTTTTGAATCGACACAGTCTAATATATGTATTTCGTTTTGTGTTTAAATAATATTCATCATAGTTATAAATTATACCTTCAAAAATACATTGTCGTTAAATAATATTTAAAATTATATTATGTGTAAATTCAAAAGTGAAAGACTAATGTATTCATAAAAAGATAAATTTAGTCTATTCACAGTAATCTGATACAGATTATTTTTTTTCTTTATCAAACATTTGATTACCATATTGATGCATTTACACTGACCATATAACTATTTTTATTTTGAAATTTTTTTTGTATTTATAGTAATAAAACAATCATATTTATTACGGTGTCGAACATTGTTCATTTCACTGTCCTTATCGTTAACAACGAATCCATGTTTTTCACTATCCCAACAAGCTAGACATAAATTGAGTATACGACATGCCGGTATTCACATGATCATTATAAATATGTTTTAAATTTATTTCATTATGTTAAAAAAGTACAAGAAAGTTTGCATTATCTCCTACTAAATGTTTTCGTATACGTGCATAAGTTCGAGAAAGATAAAAACAATCAACATTTAGATGACGACCCATACAAAAAAAAAGGTCTGATATTGTTTCGTTTTCCACCCATAACATCATTAAAAATCATTATTGAATTTGGATGAGCAGCTTGAGGTTCAATTACACTTTCATTTCCATTGAATGGATAATGGCCAATAATTTCATTGATTCGAGTAATTTCTCTAAAAACTGATATTTTGGTTGACTTTAAGATTTTGAATAAACATATACATTTTTAAATCGTAGCCCATTCGGATGAGTATTTACTATAATTATAGCTAGAAGAGCATTTGTTTTACCACAATTAGAAGGATCACAAAAAATTCCTTGCACACTATTAGGTAAAAGTTCCTTTTTATAGATTTGGCTTCAGTCTTGGAAACACAATGATTGTGCACAGACGCCATTAAAAAAGTGGTGAGGGTCTCATAAATACTTCAAAAAACAAACTTCTTATCTAACTCCATGTTCCGGCTTATCAATACTGTGGACCAGGTACTAAATTATCGAAAAGATTAACTCGAGTTAATCCTGTTGTGAATTAATCAAACACTGCTTGTAAACAGCACGATATTACTTATTCTGGAAATCGAAATAATGTCAACGTCAAAAATCAAGCTGATAAAGACCTTGCAGAGAGAGCTTGAAAAGGTTTAATGGCAAAAGATTCTTCCATAGGTGAAAAAACAGCTGCTTGGGTATAGCTAAGACAATGAAAGCTAAATTGAAATCAGGTATGGGTCTTAAAAAAAAGACTAGCAAAACAGGATAAATAAACATCATGCAAAAAAATTATAAAACTATTAAAAGAATTTAATAAACCAGGAAAAAATCGTATTAAGTGTGCACTTAAGGGCGCACGTGATGCTATTAAAAAAGCAGGAGGTTGAGAAAGAATTTAAATGACACGTATTCTGCCATTACTATCAAAAATAGG
This sequence comes from Aphidius ervi, assembly GCA_015776835.1. Classification (NCBI taxonomy): domain Eukaryota; kingdom Metazoa; phylum Arthropoda; class Insecta; order Hymenoptera; family Braconidae; genus Aphidius; species Aphidius ervi. Next base: position 28,083 of record MKYW01000226.1, on the reverse strand, counting down.
TGGTTTTTTACTACATATAATGCCATTTTTTGCTGGTTAAAACGCTGTTGGAGCATTGGGTGGGGGTGCTGCTGGTATAAAAAAAGCAATAAATGATGCTAGTGCTGCCAAACGACAATATAAAGGAAATGAACGTCACAACACAAAAATGGAAACATTTGCATTGGGTAAAGGCTCCAGCAACATAAAAAGAAATCGTTTTTTTTTCAAAACCAGCAAAAAACATGTAAAAGTACTAAACCATAAAAATATGAATCAGACATTATTAATCTTGATGACAAAGATGGCTCTAGTACGTACTGGGTAGCATATAAAAAAAGAAATAATAAAGTCATTCATTTCGATATCTTTGGAGATCTACAACCGACCACAAATCTTGTAAAATAACTCGATGTTAGTATCATTGAATATGATTATCAACAATTCCAAAATTATAATACAGTCATATGTGGTTATTTATGTTTAAAATTTTGGACTGGGGAAATATAAATACGATAACAAACATGTCATGGATAACTCGTTTGCATCAACGTTGTCTGGAACATCGCCCGTGCTAGAAGCACAGTATTATCCACCGATTGAATTATCATATTAGAAAAATTATGTTGTCGGACTTGTCGAGTTACTTACTTCTAATTCAATATTAATATTGATTTACATAATAATAAACTTCATATTAGTGATGAAATTATCATTCTACCGACAGAAAGTTATGAAATCGGAGATGTTGAGAAATACCTTCTACAAATGGTTTCCATAAGTCTCAAACCGAATAATATTGAATTGTGTTGTGGAATTAAAAGCGTTTGTCCTATAAATTTTATTTCTGACGATTCTATTGGAAGACTAGGATTTTTACCACAAATTTTGAAACCTGACGTAACTCATAAATCCGATTCACCAGTGACAATATTAAAAGCTAATGCTCTACGTGGTGAATGTAATATAACAACATGTGTATATTCAAATAATCAACAAGTTTATGCTATACATGGTGTAGAACCACAGTAGTACCACAGGAATTAATGTTGTTTACCATTTAATTTTTTTGGCTGCATCAATTCCTTAGCTTCATCTTTTCCTTAGCTTATGCCTTTCCTTAATATTTTTATTTTATAAAAAATAAATTAGATTAGATTTTATTGTTAAATGAATAAAAACACCATGTAAATAACATCTTCTGATTCATTTACATTTAATATTGCCTCATGGTAACAGCTACCGACCGCTGGCTAACCTATCATACTATAAATAATACTACCATTGCGCTTATTATAGTAATGGAGTCAGGCTAACATCCGTAAAGAATATGACGCTGTTTTTTTGCTTTTTACATTTAACTCTATCTGTTACCCGCGCCTCAAGATGTTCCTTTCAATTCAACACCTCAAATTCATACGATGTATGAAAAAGACCCGGGTTCGAATCCTGGCAGGGAACTTCTTTCTTTTTCCAAGTTTCAATTTTTTTTTCGAAAAAATGAATGACGAATAGATAGACGTCGGTGTTAACTAGTTAAAACTTGAAAAAAATTAAGAATTTGATTAGATTATTATTTCCCATGTTTATTATCAATAATAGTAATTATCATAATTATTAATAAAAATAATAAAAAATTAAATTTGATAGCAACTATTCACACCTATCCTAACCTCTTTTGGCGTTGTCGCTGCTATATCAAGAGTAGTGATATTCATTCGTGTCGATTTTAAGCTTATTGATATCGATTTCAATGCCAAATTTCCAACGCCGATGGATCCATGTGGCTGCACGGAAAAGCAGTTTTTTTTATACGATCAATTTTGAAATACATCGATATATCTCAAATATATATTGACATATCGATGTATTTCGAGATTGATCGTATAACAAGGGCTGCTTTTCCGTGCATTTACATGGGCCCAGTGGCCTTGGGAATTCGACAAAGTGACGACGCTTTATTTGTCACCATGGCAAACATAAATAATTACTGAATGAAAGGATTTAAAACATTAAAATTTTATTCATGCGACGAAGGGGAAGATAGTTATTTGACATAGCGAAAAAAAATTATTAAACATCATTACTAAGTCATTCAAAGTTCAACAGTTTAAGCAAAAAACCTCAAACGTGATGAATGGAGACGAATTGATCTGGAATTGGAATATTATAATGACGATGCAGTGTCAATGTAAGGGCCAATCAAAATCAGGAGGACGTAGGTGAGGAATTTTTAATCTTTCGGTAATTTTTATTTTAATAGTTTGTCAAAATTTATTGTGGAATATTTATATGGACTTATTTTCTATTGACATGCCAATGCAGTTATTTTTTCTTTCGTGTAAAAAAAACCAAGTCAGTGTTTGTCTTCTTACTCTCTCTTTTATCTTTGTTTTTCCCCCTGCAGGCCATGTATCTTTAACTTTTACTTTATTCACAGAGACAACGGTGATTGTATTTAATATTTTTCTTTCGTGTCCTTGCAACACGAGCGAACAAAAAAGAAAATATTATTTTAATTTCTTAATTTTGTTATTAGAGAAAGATTATTGAATATTTCATTATTCAGGGTTTTATTATTTTCGGAAAACACTAAACGTAAAAATCCTGTTTTGATTGTTATTTTTGAACAAAAATAGAAAAAAAATACTTTTTTATTGTTTAAGGTTTCAGTTTTTTAAAAATAAACTATAAAAGTACATGGTTAGCTACTATGGCGTAAAATTCTAAATTTTTTTATTAATTTGAAATTCGTTTGCAGACATTTTGATTCTCCCAATAACTTCTGAAGTAAAACAAGGAGAGGAACGTAAACGTGGAGAAAAAGAAGAAGAAAGTGAACTTGATCAAGATGAACAAGAAGAAAAACTGAAAGAACTCGTTGGAGAAGAGAGAAAAGGACAAAAAGAACTTGAAGAAACTGAAAAACTGTTAGAACTTAGAGAAAAAAAAGTACGAAAAGATCGTCGAGAAGCTGAAACACAGAAAAAAATTGAAGACGAAAAAATATAAATAAAAGCAGAGCTTGAAAACAAAAATGAACTCGAAGAAGAAACAGTACTAAGAGAACTGGAAAGAGTTAATAATTAAAAGACAATTAAAGGAGAAAAAAAAATAATTAAAGGAGTAGTTAAAAAAAAAGAAAAAACATGAAGAAGATAAAATACAAAAAGAACGTGAAAAAGTTAATAAAAAAAGAAAATTAAAAAAGAAAAAGAACTGGAAAAAAATGAAGTGGGAAGAGATAAAAAACAAAACAAAATTGAAGAGGAAAAATACAGAAAAAACTTAAATGAGTTGAAATAACGCAAAAAATCGAAGAAGAAAAAAAAATCAAAAAGAGCAGAGAGTAATTAAAAAAAGAAAAAACCTAAAGAAGAACAAATACAAAAAGAACTTGAAAAAGTGGAAATAAAAGAATCTTGAAGAAGAAAGAAAAGTACGAAAAAGACCTAAAGTTGGAAAACAAAAAAAAAAGACAATAAGTAGGTACAAATACTTTCTGTGTAGGATCTACGAGAAAAACAAAAGCTTTACAGATACGATACTCGATCATCATCAAAGAATCGAAAATAAAAAAATTAAATACTTAGATTGAATACTATTCGTTCTAATTTTTTTAAATTTTTTATGTTCATATATTTTCAGAACTATTGTAACGAATTCTCATACTTTCAAGGCTATTTTGTAGACTCTTTATAAAACGACATTATTAACATCAAGAAGTTGGAGAAGGGCAAACCCCTCCTCCCCCCCCCTACTTCGTTTGTAAATTTATTAAAGTTGATTGAGGTGAGTTGTTTAAAAGTTTGAGGTTTGATCACCAACTATGCAGTATAGCCATCTTGATGAATTTCAAGGTGGATGATCAACTCTACGTGAATTCTTGAGTTAATCATAGTACATTCTTGATTATTTTTTTTCTTGAATTTAAATTAATTATTAAATAATTTGTTGTACGCGTTCCATTTAGATAAGATTTTGATTTTTTCGATTACGTTATATTGTATTTTTGGGTATATATGAGTTACGTTGTAGAATAAATATTGAGCAAATTGGATATTGTGTATTTTGTGTATCATTTGGGTTGTTTATTCCTTATTGTTATCAGGCTCAAATTATTTTAATAGCTTTATCTGACCTTTCTCCCACAACCAGCATACTCAGCGGCCCCGTGACTTTCCTCTTGTTCTTTTTCTTTCATTTAATTCATTCGCTGTTTTTTTGTTTAGTATAATTGTGTTCTGAGCGCGAGAATGTGTTAAGCCTTTTTCTGGTTTCGAGGCAGATGGAAAGCCCATTAATTTTAGATTACCTAGTTGAGATACGAATTCATTATTATTATCATGGATTTTAGCTTTGTTTGTTATTGTTATCATTATTCGGTTATGGATTCTGTAGCAAGCGATCCCAGAAGATGACTGGCAGAAATGTCACGTTACAAATGGCGCCCTAACAGAAACTTGCTTGTTAATTTGATGTTAGCTTGGTCATAATTATTATTAACAACTTCGTCGGGTTAGGTTAGCTAGATGCGATATTAATAAAAATAGTTGTGAGCCGAATCATCATCCGAGCACTCGTTGACTCTAGTGCTGGTCGTCTTTTTGCTGGTCCAGCTGCAACGCAGTTGTTGGAACAATCCGGATTGGACTAGCGAGTTATTCGACCGAGGAGAGTTGTCACGGCAAGTGGCCAAGTCAAAACCGTTTTATATTCTATCCAGATAGTTCTGGTAGCAGCTGGCAAAGCAACGAAGATGGAGGCACTCATCCTCCCATCTCTCTTATCCTGGGTATGGATTTTTTACAAGCAGCAGGTATGGTGATCGATTTTGGTTCTGGTTTTATCGGGATAACTCAGAAGCCAAACACTTGTTCACAACAGCTGTCAATGCCACCCATATATGTAATACTCCTATATTGCTAAAGTCCTATCTCTACAATAAGTGGATTTCCTCCATGGGCTACGGTGCAGACTCTATCGCCTTCCTTGTCGTGTGCATACCAAAACGACGCGCGCATGTGACACTCGGAGAACGTCGGGAGCTCACTCACACTACTACATTTGAGGTAAAAATTTTTGTTTGCACCAATCCAAATAAATTTAACAATTAGATATAATAGAGTGAGTGTCACATGCGCGCGTCGTTTTGGTATGCACACGACAAGGAAGACGATAGAGTCTGCACCGTAGCCCATGGAAAAAGAATCGAGCCTTGTTAGCAATATAGGAGTATAACATATATGATGCCACCAAAATGCTTTATTGTCTTAGATTAAAAACTCTTGAACCGAATCAAAACTCTGGATTGAATAAATTTTTGGCTACTAATCTTCCTAAGGTACCACCACTTGGTACACGATTTTTCTGTCACTTTTTCGACTAAGCATCTGATTGACGTTGGTGGACATCCACCAATAGGTCAATAACCACACAGAGCAAATCCAGCTATGTGTGTCGTGATGAAACAGGAGGTTGACAAGATGTTGGCATCCGGAATCATTAAACCCTCTCAATGAGAGTGGGCGAGTCCGGTGGTGTTGGTACGAAAAGGAAAAGACAAAAATAGATTTTGTGTTGATTTAAGGAAAGTAAATGACGTAACAAAGAAAGATGCTTATGCAATTCCGGATATGACAGCTATTTCGGATTAATTTTGTCAGGCTAATCATATCACCACCTTTGATTTAAGTCGAGCATATTCCTAAGTTGCACTTACATCACCCTTACGTAAAATTCAGCGTACATCGTCCCCATTTTCTCCAAATGCTATTTAGCTTCTCCAATAGTCCTATGACGATGCAGCGACTAGCTGACCATTGTAACGCAAACTTTTAAGGAACATCTCTCTTTTTTAGATCAGGTTTAACGCGATTCAAAAAATGCTAATCTTACCATCAATCGTGATAAGAGTTATTTCTGTTGTTCTGAAGTTCAATACTGGGGCTTCTTCGTGAATTCACACGGTCTCCAGGTCGACCCAGTAAAAATCGTGCCGGACTATCCGGCACCATTGAATCCTAAACAGCTTCGTCGTTTTCTGGGTATGGTATCGTGATACCGTAGTTTCATACCAGACTTTGCCTCCGTAGCAGAGCTCCTAACCAGGTTGACCACAAAAGATATTTCTTAGACCTGGGGCAAGCGAAAATCAACAGCTTCTCAGAGTTCGAACTTAGACTCACCACGGCACCAACTCTTGCTTGTCTAGATTTTACTGCTCCGTTCTCTCTTTAAATAGATGCCAGCAGTTCAAATTGTCTTGGAGCAGTATTGACACAGACCATCAATAATGAAGAGAAGGTACGCGAGTAGGACAATGACTGATACGGAAACACGTTATTCAGTGACTAAGCAGGAGAACTTAGCATTAATCTGATCCATCCAGAAGTTCCAGTGTTATCCGGAGAGCTATGCATTCACTGTGATTACTACTGTCCACAGTAGTTTGCGTTGGCTCAACAATCTTCGAAATGTAACTGGTCGTCCGGCACGTTGGTCGTTAGAACTCATGCAGTATAATGACTTATCGCAATGGTGCTTTTCACGATGTATCAGGTGCACTGTCGCGATTCCCTGATAGACTTAATTTAGCTCATGATCATACAGTCGCGGAGGACTGTTAGTACTGTAAGAATTTCTGGAAGTTTTGCATCTTCCTTATGAACATCCCAACTGGAAGATTGTGGGAGATATTTTCATAAGTCACAATTCTTCATCGTGACTAGTGGTCTTCGATATTGAGCGATATACCGGAGACACAAGTATCTACTCAGTATACTGAGTACCAAACTATATTTCCCCTGATGTACCAGTACTCGGTATATTTTTGGCCAATGTCGGACGCGAGTACTTTGACCGGTAGCGATCTCAAAGTGAACCTAAATTATTATTTTTTTTTTATAATTGCGCCATTTTAGAAGCTTTACGTTGCCACATATAAAACAACCTTTAATTAAAATTGTTATTTGCAGTTGTTGGTGTCTATTTTGGCATAGCAACAAATTGAAATTTGACAATATTAATTATATTCATTTCATTGAGGCCAAATAACCAGCTTAAAACCATAAATTAAATGATGAATGCAAAAATTAAACATTTAAAATGAGCTTTGACCAAGGTGAACTATTTATTCTTTATGTGCACAATTATTGCGTGTTGACGTTCAACCTCATTCAATTTTATTTGTAAAAAATTTAGACATCATATTAATGGAATCGTGCTTGATGTATAATAACACGAGGTAATTTATTTGTTACTGCTCGTGTTGATATTTACTAATATTTATTTTTTACTAATAGCTAGTAATGTCTTGCGGTACGCGCACCAATTTTTCTTAAAATCCATTTTCATAAATTTATAATTAATTACATATTCAGGGTGTATTTTAATACCCCTAGCTCCACCTCACGCTTTGCACCCTTAACGATTTTCTGGAGCCGACACTAATGGAAGCGGCAATACCGCCAATTTTAATTATATAAGTTAAGGCGACATGAAACCCGATTCTGCCTTACCACCTTGAAAATTTTCGAAACAACTTTTTTCAAAAACTACGTGTCAAATAATTCTGAAAATTTAGCTATAAGTGTATTTTAGTATTATCTACTGCACTCAACTCTTTTTTTTTTTAAATTCCAAAATTTTTTTTCAAGTCGATAATTTTGAAAAAAATTTCGAAACAACTTTTTTCAAAAACTACGTGTCAAATAATTCTGAAAATTTAGCTGCAGGTGTATTTTAGTATTATCTACTGCACTCAACTCTTTTTTTTTCAAAATTCAAAAATTTTTTTTCAAGTCGGTAATTTTTCAAAATTTTCGAAACAACTTTTTTCAAAAACCACGTGTCAAATAATTCTGAAAATTTAGCTGTAGGTGTATTTTAATATTATCTACTGCACCCAACTCTTTTTTTTTCAAAATTCAAAAACTTTTTAATAATTATAATTTAAGATTGTCAACACAAGTTACCCTTTTTTACCGGCAAAGCCCATTTGTTTTATATATAAAAAAAATTAATATAGTATTTTTTTGTAAGACAGACAGACTTTACAGGACAACTTGTGTCAATTGTTGAGTTTTTTTTTTAATTGACGTTTAAAAAAATTTTCGAATTATAAAAAAAAAGAGTTGAATAAAAATAAGAAATTACCACAATGAGTTTTATTTTTTCGCGCATGCGTGATTGGGTAATTGTGCTTTCTGTCTCTTTTTAACCTGTCAAGATGGCCGTCCAACTGACACAACTGACACAACGCTGCACCAAGCAGAGATACATGCTCATACTTCTCCAATATAATAAAACAATTAAAAGCAATATTTATTTGATATAAATTAAAAACTAATTAATAATAAAAGCGTCATTGGAGTATATATTTAAAACATCAACCTGATGGAACAATCGAATCAATCTGAAGTGTCATTATTATTGTGTCATTGTATTTGGTGTCAAGATGTTGTTATTCAATTATCAGTACATCAACAACAGCATATATACAACATTAAAATATTAATAAATCAAATGAATTACATAAATAGATAAGTTAAATAATAGTTTAAATGGATCAGTAATGTCATCAGTTATAATACAAAAAATTAACAAAAAATACTTGATATGTTATAGGTTATGTTGTGGAAAAATATAAGTTGTCAGATTGTATTGATCAATTTGGAAAACATATTTATTATAACAATTTATAAGAAAAAATTCATTTATCCATTTGAACAAAAGGTATTGGATGGATTAGTTGGTGATTGGTTCAGTTGGACATAAATATTGAGTGTTAACATCATTATTTTAAATATATCATGGTTGTTTTGGGTCAATCAACAGTTGTGGATGATGAATTATCAATAGTAAAAGCTAATGGTAATTTTAGTTATAATAATTGTACTTATAATATTGAGAATATAACTGAAAATTCATGTATACATCATATCAAACGATTAGAAACTAAGTTACATGAAAAAACATCAAATCATTCATTAGAAGTATAATGAGTTTGTAAAAAAAAATAATTTAAAAAAAAAAAATTTTTTTCAATAAGTTGATAGATTGACATTATTTTTATAATTATATTATTGATAAATAATAACTGTGGTAAGCACAGAATTAGGCATGTTGTAGTATTTGAGATTTGAAAAAGAATCATTCAATTAACTTATTGATGTAATTATTATTGATAAATAATAACTGTGGTAAACACAGAATTATGCATGTCGTAGTATTTGAGATTCGAAAAAGAATCATTCAATTAAATTATTGATATAATTATTATTGATAAATAATAACTGTGGTAAACACAGAATTAGACATGTTGTTATATTTGAGATTCGGAAAAGAATCAATGAATCAATGACTCAATATAATTATTATTGAGAAAAAATTACTGTGGAAAACACAGAATTTAGTATCTTGTAAATTTAAGATTCGAACAAGAATCAATGGCTCAATATAATTATTGGTAATCAATAATAACTGTGGAAAACACAGAATTTAGTGTCTTGCAAATTTTGGATTCGAAAAAGAATCAATGACTCAATATATTAATATAATAATAATTATTATTATTTTAATGAATTAATAATATTAATTATTAGACACTTGTCGCATATAAACAAAATTCATATGCTTTATTATTATATTGTTGTTAATAATAACAGATAATAATTTTGATAATTCATTGTAAACAGTAATGTTTGTTTACAATAAAAATAAAGAGAGAAATCGCTCTTTCATTAGATCTTAAGTTGTCTCTTAACCGATCGGTAAGACTCGTCTTTCCGATCGAAGTATAGGGCTCCAGTGATGCCACTGGGGACCTATAGATGGAGCGCACGGCACCCCGAGATAAGGCAGAATCGCGTTTCATGTCGCCTTAAGCATAAAATAGCATATCGAGTGATATCGACAAAATCGTAACATTACAAGGATTCTCTCGAAACCACTCATGTTATAAAATTATAATTAGAAATATTTTTGATTAATGAGTAAAGTCGACGCCTTTTAGGCTGATCAATAGAAATTATGTAATACTAGGGAAATTATAAAATGAATCAGTTGAAGGGATGATTGTGGATCGACTGGATCGATCGATTGTGAACACCACGATTCATCTTCAATCCATTCACAAAAAAATATAAATATATTGGCATATATAATTATAACTATATACACTGATTAATTTATTGGCAAATAAAATAATCCCAGTACCAAATCATCAAAAGCCAAGTCAAGGTCAAGGTCTTCGTCGTTTCTTAAGCAGTTATTGTAACTACATCTATAATTTGATATGAAGTGTTTGTTCGCGTTTTTATCAAGTGTTATAATTACGTGGGTGTAGAGTCAGTGTTTGATTCATTTAATAACTAGATTGCTTCTCAATCGAATTGAGTATTCTCCGGGCTACGCAATATTTAATTGATGGGTCATTCTATTTAATAATTCTAGCCACTAACTCCGTAATTTTAACTTGATATTCTCTCTCTATATTATCGACACGTTGGGTCTTCGTTTTAAATCCTGTATTGTATAATATTTTGATTTTATAATACTTTTCATATGTAATGTCTTTATTCGAATTTTTGTGTTTGTCATAAAAAGATTTAATATTTTGTCCGATTATAATTTATTGTTGTTGACCTAATTATTTTATTATTAAATTATCTGTACCCGTATCTAAATTTTCGCGTCCTTTTTTAGCTATCATCTTACCTTTTCTAAACTACGCGTCTATCTCTCAAACTTTCCTATAGTTTGTCTGAAGTGCACTGGGTGAATTGGGCTAATTCAAATTATATATCAGGCAGGGTTATTTTAGAGGACAATTAATAATTGTTCGGTAATTAATCCAGCTACGATATTTCATGCTTTTCAACGATATTTGTTTTGTTTTTAGTGATTCAGTGTCAAGTTTGAATACCAATACTGATACTACATCAAGCATACTAAGTTCAGATGACAGTGAGAAAAATAATCAGCTATTAATCCCAGCAAATTTATCACCATGCGCAAAGTATTTTTTTTTTCTTATTAAATAAAATTAATTAAACATGATTAGAATGTTAATTTTTTTTTTTAGCAATGAAAATAAACTTCAAAGCTTTGCTTGGCTTTATTTAAGAAAAAAAAAAAAAAAAACTGTCTGTAAATGGTGTCGAAAGGTTTTTCAAAGCAGTGTTGGGACATCTAATTTATTGTCTCATTTAAAAACCATACACAAATTGTCTCCACCAAATAATAAAAATAATTCATCTGACTATAAGTTTCGTGATAATTCACGTGGAACATCAGGAGACGAATATCTAAGATCGGTAGCACTAAGAATTCTATTTGAAAAGGTAAATAAATAATAGATAAAGTTTATGTAATTATATGATAAATTTATTGTTCATGTTCATGATTCAAGATAATCAAACAAAAATAATTCATTTTTCAGCGTAAACTACGCCCAATTCAAGAAGTTTTTTTAAAATAAAATTTTACAAAAGTAGAATATATAATATTATGCTCGGTAGTAATAAATATAGTTTTTTTACTTTTGGTGATTAATATCTTATTTACAATTCTAGCTGGAGAGGATGCTGGAAATTTAACAAATCCCATATTGTATATGATAGCAGTAGACCAATTGCCATTTACCATAGTTGAAACTAGAGGTTTTAAACATTTGATAAGCTCCACTGTATGAGCTTAGAGGTTCGAAGTCATTCACACTGCTTATGACACGTTAAAAAATAAAATGGTTCTAAAATTAAGTACGTGCTTTTAGTTTAACATGTGATAACTGGACCGACAATAAAAACCAAACATAACTTGGTGTTACTGGCCACTTTCTAATGCCAAATTTTAATGTTTTAAATATTAACATTGAGTGTTTTTCCATAGAAGACAGTCTCACTGCTGTAAATTCGAAATCGGTTTTTCAATATGTATTAAAAGAATTTAAATTAAAAGATTCAAAACTGATGTGTATAACATCTGATCGAGCCGCAAATATTAGTAAGGCATTGAGAGAAGCTGTTGGGGAAAATAAACACCTCGGTTGTTTTGCTCATGGTCTTTCTCATCTTGTACCTGATGCACTCAATGTTGGTACTGATCTTGATATGGAAACACTGAAAGATACCATTGATAAAGTAAGAGCAATTGTCAAGTTTGTTTAAAAAAGTACACTTGCTTCGGGTGAATTGAAAAGACTACAAATGTTGCTAGAAGATAAACCAGAAGGTCAATGTCTCAAAATAAAAAAAGAGAAGGCAATAAGGTGGAGTTCAACTTTATTTATGATTGAGAGATTTTCGCGATTGGAACAACATCTTCCTATGTCAGCAAAGGCATCTGAGGCAGAAATCGAACCGTCAATGTTATCTCAAGAAGAGCAAGAAATTTCGAGAGATGCTGTTTTAATAATGCAGCCTGTTGGCTTTGCAATAACTAACATTAGTCGAAATAAATATCCCGCTGTCAGCCTTGTGATTCCACTTATTAATTGTATGAAAAAAGAAGTTTCACTGATTGAACCACATACTATTTGTGGAAAAAATTCAAGACAAATTTACAGCAACAAATTGAACATCGTTTTGAAAATATTGCGAGTAACATGTTAATGACAATTGCCACACTCTTGATTCCCAGGTTTAAAAATTCACATTTTCAATTAAATATGACAATCGTCAATACAAAAAACCATCTTGAAAAAATTATCAATTCAACATTAGCATCTTCTGATCCTGTAACTGTCCAAAATGCTGGAAAAACATGCCAAACCTCATGGTGTCATGGGTAGGTGGCTAGTACGAAAACTATGGTCAGTGTCAGCTGCCGATATCATGGGACCTTTACCAAGGTCGAGAACCGGTCGATCATATTTTCTAGTCATTCAAGACCAGATGTCAAAATATGTTGAGTTAGCTGCATTGCGAGCAGCTACTTGTCAAGTTATCAGCGGAAGACAAGAAGATCTGGTAATATTTCGACATGGAGCACTAAGAACTTTACTAAAAAATTGTTCACATCAAGACCAACACTTTTTCTGAATAAAATTTTTTGGCTAAGTCTATTTTCTTGATTCATGCTTCTAACTCTGCCATTCTGAATTTTTTATGGAAATTTTGTTTTTTTTGGTGTTTGTCTTATTTGAAAGATGCATTCGATGATGATGAAGATGTATCAAACGTAGGTCAAAAATTTATCTTACCAGCAAGTTTTATCGGTAGTCCAAGACATATGCATGAATATATACATGATGCTCTTTGTTATGTGAGACATAATGGGAAACCATGTTTATGTATCACATGTACATCTGCAATATACTGAGATTATTAGAAGAGTCGAGTAAATTCATCAAATTTTTTACAAATTATTAGAAAAAAATGTGTACTACATCCTTTCAAGAATAATTTTCAAAATTTGATAGTTCATAATTTAATTGTTGGTACTTCAAAATTTTTAAGGTCAAAGTCAATTCCAGAGAAAAGATCATTTTGATTTAAACTATTATAATCATTATAACTATTATTATTTCTGACCATCCTTCTCTAAATCGAGCGTGACATCTGGTTAGATATTATAGTTATCACTGAATCTGAAAAGCCACTAAAAATTGAATATACGTAAATAAATATGCTAGCATTAGATATGTTAACACATAAATCATATACTTTTTCATATACAATAAGAAAATGTAATACTGACCTTGAAAAATACTTAAAAGCTCTTAGTTTTCATGAAAATGATGAATAATATTTATTTAAAAATCGTAAAACCAATTAAAAACTCTCAACGTAAACTTTGAAAAATTAAAATATTTAGAGATCTTCCGTGTGTTGCTGAAGACCCTAAAACTTATTAGGATTTCAGGTGTGTTGCCATGACCTTAAAACACTGAAATGAAGAAAAAATAAACATATGTGAAATAATATTTATACAAAAACCATGATATTAATTAAAAACCCTGAACGTAAATTTTGAGAAATGGAAATATTTAGAAATCCTCTGTGTGATGCCGAAGACTCTGAAACTTATTAGGATCTTGAATGTGTTGCTGAAGACCCTAAATATCAAAACTGAAAAAAAAATAAGCACATTTTGAATAATATTTATTTAAAAACCGTAAAACCAATTGAAAACCCTCAACGTAAACTTTGAAAAATCAAAATATTCAGAGATCCGCCGTGTGTTGCTGAAGACCCTAAAAATTATTAGGATCTTCAATGTGTTGCCAAAGACCCTGGAATGTAATGTATAGTGTAACGTGACATTTTTGCCAGTTATCTGCTGCAGCCTTAGTTTGCCTGTGTGAGCCACAAGTGTTGCAATAGAGCTTTTTTTTCTGAGGCTTGTTTTGAGCTGCTAATGTCGTATTTCTACCAGGGGTACCGTTTGATGAGTACCTGCTTCTGCCAGATGACCAGTACACTGATGGTCTGTGTCCAGTTGATGATCCGGTAGATGTTGCTTTATGTCTACCTCTTGATCTGGTTGATAATAGTTTATATCCACCTGGTCTAATTGTAACTGGTGTGGCCTTTGCAGCAGCTTTCTCTGGTTGTTCCGAAGGAATATAACTGGTTGGTGCATAAGCTACAGCAGTCACCTTCCGGGGAGACACAGGTTTGTTCTTGGTAATAGCTGCATATGCTGGATAGAATATATCGAACCTGAGAAGCTCTTTAGAGTACACTGGCTCGAGATCTGCCTCCAGTGCAACTTACAAAGACTTTAATCTTACTACCAGTACTGGGACAATTGGTTCCTTGATTGGATCCTGTACGTGCTTTGCCTGTTCCAACTTCTGCTTTTCACGCAGTTGGGCAGCTCTTAACATCCAAAATTTGATGCTTGGATATTCCAGTTCCTCGATATTAAGTATGCTTCGCTTGAGTCTTAGGACTTTCTCCGAGCTAGCTGATGAAACGACTGCATAAAAAGATGGTTTGTATGTCATATTTCAAGTTGGACTTGGTGGTAAATCAAACGTCTAAAACAGATCTGGTTTGAACAGATTGTTTCCAGTCTGTCCTGACGGAATATACAATTGTAGGACTGGTTAATACAGTCTAATCAACTCAAGGCTCGGCGTGATGACAACTGATCGTAAAGCTGGTTCATCCAGCTCTATTAGTTGACACTCGATACAACATCACTTGCTTGTGTGACTGGTTTGGACATAACGACTCCAGTTTGTTTTGGTAGTAAATCAATCACTCAAGAACTGGTTTGTCCAGTTTAGCTGACTTTGAGCCTGATGACAAGTCCACTCATTCCAATTGTATCTTTGGAATTTTGCCATGAATGAGTTTAATTTTTTTCGGGCGCAGACTTATGTGATGACATCAAAGTCTGAATTTTCTCCAGGAGTACAATCTAATGTGTCACCAGCTAAGGTTGATTTCCTGGTCCACTGGAAGCTCCACGTCATCCAGAGTATGGTAAATGTCAGTTAGTAGGCTTTCTCTGTCGGATAAGCCAGACACAGTTTCGCCAACAGCTACTAGATCTATATCTGAGGTATCAGTCTGATCCCCTGATTTTTGATACTGCATTAACCGTTGGCACATGGTCAAGATAGCACTAGTTATCTCTGGATTGACATTAGCCAATTTACCAAGTTCTTGACGATATGGCTCCAATGCATCCACCAAGACCAGGTCCAAAGGTTTATTCTGAGCAACTGGCGTTGTTGGTTTGACCGCCCTTGGTTTCTTCGACTCTGACTTCTAATCCTCAGAGCTTTTACTACCCGAGTCGTCAACAACATTATTGATGACGCTGAAGCTAGCCGCCACGCTAGCCGCCAACCGTGAAAAAGCCCTGTATATATCTAGTGCAACGGGTGCCCCTACTCTTCTTTTTTTCTTAAAATTGATTCCTGAATTGACTTATAATAAATAAATATTGAATACGAAGTTACGCTAAAAAAAATAAATATTAAAATCGTCGTTTGAAGAGATGGGAATAGGCAGAAAAGGGGTAAAAATACAAAAAATCCAAGTTTTTATTTTTTTTAACTAGTTCGAATTCAAAGTTACCATGTTTTGTGAATTTTTTTAATATCCCACTACCAAGACAAACTTATACTAAAATTTTCAAAATTAAAATCGACATCCAAAGGGGTGGGAATGGGCGGGAAAGGGGTAAAAATACAAAAAATCCACGTTACTATTTTTTTTAACTAGTTCAAATTCAAAGTTACCATGTTTTGTAAATTTTTACATCGGTACATAACCCGTAGCAATACACGCCCTAAAGGTCTTGCTTAGTGGCACAAGTGTATGAATTAAACCTTTTTGGAGCATAACCGGTAATACCCCATCGGTCCCCAGACTCTTATAAGGTCCAAACCCATTCACCGCCCATTTAACTCTATCAGGATTTACTACTATAGACGCAATAGCCCAGTCTTGGCGTCCCCACACCCTCAGTTCGCCCCAGGTATCCATCAGAGTGGTTTCTACATACCCAGGAAAGTGTTTGTCCAGCAGTATCCCAATCTCTCCCTTCCGGTCCGAGCCATAACCTCCCCCCGGAAGTTGGAGTGGTCCACCTGCTGCACTACCTTCCTTGGCAATAATTTTCTTAAGCTTGGCCGCGTCTGGCACACTAGAGGTTTCTCCACAGAACCTCCTCCAGGAGTCCCTCTTGGCTATCCTTACCGCCTGCTTAAATTCTTTTTGCAGAGCTCTATAATACTCTGCAGCCCCCGGTCTACCTTCAAGTACCTTATTCAGGGCCCTACGTACACCGGATCATAGCTTCTGTAGCTTGCTACTCCACTATTCACTCTTATCCCTGACAACGCTTAGAGGACAGTTATTTTCATACGACTCGACCATTGCATCCTGCAAAAATGTCGCCGCGCCTTCGATTTCCATCGGAGTGTTAAACCTCGCCGGGAAAAACTCAATTCTTTTCTCCAGCTCAGCTTCATACGCATGCCAGTCTGCTTTGCGTGGATTACGAAAGGTTTGCGCGCCCTCATCCGTGGTCGCCGCAAACCATTCAAACTGAATGTATCGGTGGTCCGACAACGTCGGGTCTTTGGATACCTTCCAGTTCTTAATTCTACCTGCCACCTCCGGTGTGGCCATCGTTAGGTCTATCACCGATTTCCTTACACTAGTTAAGAAAGTGGGTTCCCTACCTTGATTGATGACCTCCAGGTTCGTGGCGAATATGAAGTCCAGTAGAGCTCTGCCCCGATTGTTGATGTCGTCGCTGCCCCATGCAACATGGTGTGCATTGACATCCCCAGCCAGTACCAGATTCCACTGTCTATTTTTGCAGTCCTCTACGAGGGCTACGACTTCGTTAGAGGGAGGTGGGTCAGATGAATCGTGAGGCATGTAGACAGACGCTACCACCACTGTTCCACCCTCTCCTGATCCAGTCGCAATTTTCACTGCTACTAGATCCCTCCCACAATGTTCCCTTAAGAGGGAGGCATTCACGTCCCTAACTAGAACGCATGCCCTAGGCCTAGAAACCGTAATATCATAAAATAGTTGTCCCCTAGCTAAACCAAGTCCCCTGACACTTCCCTTGTATGCCCAAGGTTCTTGAATCAGTACGACTTTGGTGTGCTCGGTAACTATCTTATGCTTAAGCAATGCCGTAGCCTGTGAGCTACGATGCAGATTGATTTGAACGAAAGGGATACTTACCACCATTAGGCCGCCTTTTCCCCTTCCGTCGTCGTAGTCTTAGAATCCTCCCCGGTCTTTTTGCTTAGCACCTGAAAAAGTGCCCGGCCTAGCCCGTAGAAGGGTTTCATGCTCAGCTTGTCCAGCTGTTCTACCTCAGCTTCCGGTATTCCGAGAACCAGACGCCAGCCTTTGGCATCCTTCTTGCTCTCTTCATATTTTGCCCATCCGCTGGTGTGTAGCCCCGGATTTTGTCTGGCAATTCTCATCAGTATTGTACCGACGTCCTTGACCAGATTATCCTGAATGTGCGCCATAACTCTGACCAGTTTTGGAAGGTCTTTCTGATCTATGACCAGAAGTTTGCCACTTCCCTTCTCTAGCTTTCCCACGTTCGCCCTGAGCCATTTTTCAGACTCGGTATCCGCGCAAGCTACTTTAATCACTCCCCGGTGAAGGTGACAACCTTGGAATCTTGGGACAAAATCGCCAGACGCTATTTCGTCCATCCTTTCCATAAGTTCCCCTTGCACCAGGTTGGATTCCTCCTCCGATATGTCCGACCGGTCCTCATGAATAATCACAAGTTTGGGCAAATCGGCAGTGACAACCGCAAATGAGAACTTTTCCTTCTCATTCCGTCTCTTTTTATGCTCTTGCTGGGCAGACTGAGGGGTACTCCCCGATTGTCTCGCCCGCTTTTGAGCTTTAGCAGGTTCAACAGTTCCTCCAGTAGAAGTACCTGCCAACCCTGCTCTCACCTGCCTCCTCTTTTTCTTGGCTGCGCCACTAAGTTTTTTAGGCTTAGAATCGGGCAGCCCTTGTAGAAGGCTAACGGTAGAAAAGGTATCCCCCCCGGATGAAGGTCCACATTTCTGTGTCCCAACTTCCTGGGTACTGTCCTTGACTACCAGCTCCATCTTTTCTGGTATCTCATGCTGAGTCCCAGTAATCATCAGTAAGCCCTGCGGCATAAGTATATTGGTTTTTTCACTTTCCATATGAAATCCCACGAGTATCTAGGGAAAAATGCTTCCAACCCGGCAGAGCCCCGAATGCCGGGCAGGGGTCTAAATACAACTGGAGCTTGACCTGGGCTTCCAGTGGAACCGTTTACGACACTATCTATGGTCAAGTGCCATTCAGCACGGCGTCTCACACTTTAGCTTGACCAGGCTATTGCGAGACAACTCGAGCGATGGGTACGCCACTCTCCCTACGCTAGGATTACTTGTTCGTCTGATCTCTCCCTTCCGGCCTTTCCGGTATAAGAAACCTTCACGAAGAAGCTCCTAACCTAATAGGTGCCCTTCCCCGGTATAGCCCATCGGATCTCCGAGATACTCCAGCCCTTCCATCGATGTCAAGGTCATGTAATCCACGGGGAGGGAATAAGGTTATAAGAAATTAAATAAGTGGTTCGTAAATTTTTCAAATTCGTAAATTTGCTACAACTATTTGTGATTTCACTGACTGGCGAACATTATTGAAGTATATATAAAATAGTGATTCTTTGCGCACACCCGGTATATCAGCATCATAATATAAAACCAATAAGTTTATGTCTTGATTTGAACACTTTTACTATTTAAATTTTCATCGACTACTTGACTCTTTTGTGTATTTATGTCATTGATTACGCTTGAGTTATCGTTTTCGTTATTGCAAATATCACTCACTAAATTACGGTATTCATCTAAATCTACATCTTTTTTACTCAAAAAAGCAAAACTGTCTGCAAATTCTTAAACTTGATACGGAAAATCAAAAACGACAACAATATGTTATACGATTTCGGCTGCACATTCTAACGTCTCTGAATGAATGAGTAACTGCATAGAGTTTAGTAAAATTTTTTTTAATTAAGTATACTTTTCCTTTTTTTCTTCTTTTGTTGTTTTTTTCTTATTCTCAGTACTAATATCATTTTCATTATTAACATTTTTAACTTTTTCTTGCATTGTTTTTGAATTTCTATTTTATTTTATTTTTTTTTGATGTGATCAACTCAACGTTGCTATTATTATCATTGTTATTTATGTCACGATAAAAATCTGGTGTTTTTTTTGCAACTGCTTTTATAATATGTGAAGAACAAATATGTTGAACGGTAATATTTTAATCTGGTTTTTTGAATATTTTTTCTTCGAATCAATCATGGAGATATTGTAAAAGCGAAACTTCATTTACTGTTAAACTAATTGCGTACATCAGAGGAAAACTACAATCGGTACGAATTAAATCTATAATAAAATTGGGTGGAGCTTTTTTTTTAAAATAAACATGAAACGAGATAAAAAAAAGTAATAAGGCGTTAGTTGTGTGTTCAGATAAAATAAATTCAGCTATAGTGATTGCGCAACAGTCTTTGGTGCCTTGTAGTACTAATTTGTAATTATAAATAACTTTACTAATCCACGGAGGTGTTTCGATTATTGTCCCTGTTGCATCAACAAATAATATCCGTGTGGCTGGTTTTATAGACAACAAATAATTGATTTGACATTCTGTGAAAAGAATAACATAAAACGGATTGACACCAATTGCCTGTATATAGCCTGGTGCATGATCTCCCGGCCAAGATAATAAATACATATTTTTTCATTTATGCAATGCGGTTATTAAATCTTTATCAATTATTTTGTCAATGTTGACTTCACTGGATATTATTTGTAATGTCTGCTTGTCAATTACATTATTCAAATTACCGCCTATTATTTGTGTTTTCTCTCCGTTACGTATCATCATTGACTCTAATTGATATGGAGTTTTCCCTTGTAACAACCCTTGAATATTCTTGCGTTGATATTGTCTTATAAATCTGCGCTGTCTTTGTAAATGATCATTCCTTGCCTATTTACAATGCAAACTGTATCTTTAAACGGTTCAATGATTTCGCTATATACATGAAATTTATATGAAGCACACCCTGAGTGTTCACAGTGAGTAGTGCACTGAAAATATGATGGATTTTTATTGAAAGGATTTGGTTTCCATTTATGATCTTTAAATACTAAAACACAAATTGGAAATTTTTCTTAAAATATTATTTGAAAATCATCATGCCAATCACTTTTCAGGTCACGAGGCTTCAGCTTAGACTTTCCAGGTTGCCAATATAATTTCCAAAACGACTGTGGAATGTTTAAAAACTCTTTTTTATTTATTGTAGTATCTCGAGACTACAATATATATATATATATATTATATATATTATCAGTGTGAATTTTTACAAAGACCGTACAATTTTTTGGGAGTTGAAAGTCATCAATATATTCAGGATCACCAAATATAATTTCCGGATTCGTCATAGAATGATCAGAGTATTTTTTCGTAGAAAGCGTTGACTTAATTCGGTATACAACGAAAACCACACACTTTTCAGGGAGTTTACATCGATCTATGATTATACATTTTCATAAACATTTTTGGATCCGTTACAGTGTGAACTAAATCAAACACCTGGGAATCATTCAAATCATCATTTGCATCTGTAAGATCTTTTGATTTTATGATATGGAGATTTTCTGATTTTTTTTTTGGTTTTTGAAAATATAACATGGTTGGTGTGAGTTGATTTAGGTACTGAACCTTTGAGACTATTCTTTAACGTGATCGTCATTTTCAATTTTTTTTGTACAATTTGAAATTTTTGATAATCGATTATTGTCATTTGATTGTGAGTTTGTAGATGACTGAGACATGTCATAGTGTTCAAGATGTGAATATGTTGGTGACTGGGACATGTCATAGTCATTTGATTGTGAGTTTGTAGGTGACTGAGACATGTCATAGTGATCACGATGTGAATATGTTGGTGACTGGGACATGTCATAGTCATTTGATTGTGAGTACGTTGGTAAATGAAACATGTCATGGCCATTTGATTGAGAGTTTGTAGTTGATGTCGGATAGAGTGATAAATGATTTGTTTTTGATCCTTCGCCATCGTTTATTTTTGGTGAGTGTATTGAATGTGAGTGAATCTGAGTTGTTGTACTGACGTAAGTAGTTGGAAAAAGAGAAGAAGTTAGTGGAGAATTTGGTAAATTACAATCTATTTTTATTTTTTTTTGCGCAGGAAAAATTTCAGCTATTAAGATTTGATTATTTTCAATACGAGTTGGCCCTATATTGTGCCTATACAACAAGTTTTAGTTTTTGGTATTGCATGTGAATTATCTGTACCTAGCGCAGTGCTAAATTATTTAATATAATATTTGTGACTTCGTTCTTGTGAACATCAAATGATCGATGAAGATGAGACGCTAAAGTATTGACTGACACACGATTACTTTTTTTTTTTTTTTGCTATATCTATCTATACAGATTGTTTTTTTTCTAATAGTTTGAGAACATATCATCTGCCAGGTAGCCTTGATATTTTTATCTTTCAAAAATTCACTTATTATTTCGGCTAGAATGTTTGGTGGATCGAGCTTTATTTTTTTCGAGAACCCATGTTTCCCATACATTCTTAACATTCAACTTTTACTATTTTTTGGTATTAAAGACCTGCGAAACAATGACAAAATTACAGTCAATTTTATTTTGTTTAAAAAAAACTTTTTCACATGAAAAGTTTTTTTGAATAGTATAACAATTAGCTTTTTTTGCATTAATAAAAATACAACTACCGTTTTTTAGCATAAATAATATTAAAAAAATCGATTCATAAATTTATAATTTATAAGTTTTACAGATGATCATTATTTTGAAAAGTAACTTGGAAAATTAAAGTATACCGGAATCAACACAATGACACACGAATCTCAAAACGTGTAACAATAAAGAATAAGAAATAATAAAAAATCGAAGCTAATGTCTCTCGGTATAAATAAAAAAAAAATCGTATTACATATTTTTAATTCATTAATTCTACTAAAGGTTAAAGTTTTGAGAATTGACTTGTCATTGTGTTGGTGTTTTTTACTTAAATCTCTGCGTGTAAACATAAAGAAAAAATGAATGAATAACAACAACACAACTACTGTCTTTGAGTATATAAAATATTGAAAAAAAATTAATATCTTTATTGGTTTGATAGATTATTATAATTTCAAAAATCGACTTTATGAAATTGAACTAAAAAAATACGAACACAATAACAAGGAAAATGACCTTTCTGGTGGATAAGTAAAAGAATAGAAATATACTACCAACTTTTCATTATCTATACTATTTTTATATATCTAATATGATGTATAATTTCCAAGTATCTCACTTTTATCAATAACAAGTCAGTCACATAGTTATAATATCCGTATTAAATTGACACTTAAAACAACACATTAACTAGATGAATTAAAAAACGAAACAGCGTGCAACGGGCGATTGATTTATGTATAAGAAAAGAAGAGAGGCTGCAACGTGTTTTATGGAAACAAACGGTTTTGCGGAGGTGCGAGGAAAAAAGGCCCAGCACGCGCGTCGCACAACATCATAGAAAACGACAGAAAAAAAATAAAAAAACGACAACAAAGAAGTAAATCATTTTTGTTTGATTATCTTGAATCATGAACATGAACAATAAATTTATCATATAATTACATAAACTTTATCTATTATTTATTCACCTTTTCAAATAGAATTCTTAGTGCTACCATTCTAGATATTCGTCTTCTGATGTTCCACGTGAATTATCACGAAACTTATAGTTAGATGAATTATTTTTATTATTTGGTGGAGACAATTTGTGTATGGTTTTTAAATGAGACAATAAGTTAGATGTCCCACCACTGCATTGAAAAACCTTTTGACACCATTTACATACAGTTTTTTTTTTTTTTTCNGTTTTTTTTTTTTTTTTTCTTAAATGAAGCCAAGCAAAGCTTTGAAGTTTATTTTCATTGCTAAAAAAAAAAATTAACATTTTAATTATGTTTAATTAATTTTATTTAAAAAGAAAAAAAAAAAAATACTTTGCGCATGGTGATAAATTTACTGGGATTAATAGCTGATTATTCTTCTCACTGTCATCTGAACTTAGTATGCTTGATGTAGTATCAATATTGGTATTCAAACTTGACACTGAATCACGAAAAACAAAACAAATATCGTTGAAAAGCATGAAATATCGTAGCTGGATTAATTACCGAACAATTATTAATTGTCCTATAAAATAACCCTGCCTGATATATAATTTGAATTAGCCCAATTCACCCAGTGCACTTCAGACAAACTATAGGAAAGTTTGAGAGATAGACGCGTAGTTTAGGAAAGGTAAAATGATAGCTGAAAAGGGACGCGAAAATATAGATACGGGTACAGATAATTTGATAATAAAATAATTAGGTCAACAACAATAATTTATAATCGGACAAAATATTGAATCTTTTTATGACAAACACAAAAATTCGAATAAAGACATTACATATGAAAAGTATTATAAAATCAAAATATTATACAATACAGGATTTAAAACAAAGACCCAACGCGTCGATAATATAGAGAGAGAATATCAAGTAAAAATTACGGAGTTAGTGGCTAGAATTATTAAATAGAATGACCCATCAATTAAATATTGCGTAGCCCGGAGAATACTCAATTCGATTGAGAAGCAATCTAGTTATTGAATAAATCAAACACTGACTCTACACCCACGTAATTATAACACTTGATAAAAACGCGAACAAACACTTCATATCAAATTATAGATGTAGTTACAATAACTGCTTAAGAAACGACGAAGACCTTGACCTTGACTCGGCTTTTGATGATTTGGTACTGGGATTATTTTATTTGCCAATAAATTAATCAGTGTATATAGTTATAATTATATATGCCAATATATTTATATTTTTTTGTGAATGGATTGAAGATGAATCGTGGTGTTCACAATCGATCGATCCAGTCGATCCACAATCATCCCTTCAACTGATTCATTTTATAATTTCCCTAGTATTACATAATTTCTATTGATCAGCCTAAAAGGCGTCGACTTTACTCATTAATCAAAAATATTTCTAATTATAATTTTATAACATGAGTGGTTTCGAGAGAATCCTTGTAATGTTACGATTTTGTCGATATCACT
The DNA here is from genome assembly GCA_015776835.1 of Aphidius ervi. NCBI lineage: Eukaryota > Metazoa > Arthropoda > Insecta > Hymenoptera > Braconidae > Aphidius > Aphidius ervi. The sequence goes on along the minus strand of MKYW01000226.1, from coordinate 3,420 downwards.
CGATATGCTATTTTATGCTTAACTTATATAATTAAAATTGGCGGTATTGCCGCTTCCATTAGTGTCGGCTCCAGAAAATCGTTAAGGGTGCAAAGCGTGAGGTGGAGCTAGGGGTATTAAAATACACCCTGAATATGTAATTAATTATAAATTTATGAAAATGGATTTTAAGAAAAATTGGTGCGCGTACCGCAAGACATTACTAGCTATTAGTAAAAAATAAATATTAGTAAATATCAACACGAGCAGTAACAAATAAATTACCTCGTGTTATTATACATCAAGCACGATTCCATTAATATGATGTCTAAATTTTTTACAAATAAAATTGAATGAGGTTGAACGTCAACACGCAATAATTGTGCACATAAAGAATAAATAGTTCACCTTGGTCAAAGCTCATTTTAAATGTTTAATTTTTGCATTCATCATTTAATTTATGGTTTTAAGCTGGTTATTTGGCCTCAATGAAATGAATATAATTAATATTGTCAAATTTCAATTTGTTGCTATGCCAAAATAGACACCAACAACTGCAAATAACAATTTTAATTAAAGGTTGTTTTATATGTGGCAACGTAAAGCTTCTAAAATGGCGCAATTATAAAAAAAAAATAATAATTTAGGTTCACTTTGAGATCGCTACCGGTCAAAGTACTCGCGTCCGACATTGGCCAAAAATATACCGAGTACTGGTACATCAGGGGAAATATAGTTTGGTACTCAGTATACTGAGTAGATACTTGTGTCTCCGGTATATCGCTCAATATGACTTATGAAAATATCTCCCACAATCTTCCAGTTGGGATGTTCATAAGGAAGATGCAAAACTTCCAGGAATTCTTACAGTACTAACAGTCCTCCGTGACTGTATGATCATGAGCTAAATTAAGTCTGATGGTCTGTGTCAATACTGCTCCAAGACAATTTGAACTGCTGGCATCTATTTAAAGCGAGAACGGAGCAGTAAAATCTAGACAAGCAAGAGTTGGTGCCGTGGTGAGTCTAAGTTCCAACTCTGAGAAGCTGTTGATTTTCGCTTGCCCCAGGTCCAAGAAATATCCTTTGTGGTCAACCTGGTTAGGAGCTCTGCTACGGAGGCAAAGTCTGGTATGAAACTACGGTATCACGATACCATACCCAGAAAACGACGAAGCTGTTTAGGATTCAATGGTGCCGGATAGTCCGGCACGATTTTCACTGGGTGGACCTGGAGACCGTGTGAATTCACGAAGAAGCCCCAGTATTGAACTTCAGAACAACAGAAATAACTCTTATCACGATTGATGGTAAGATTAGCATTTTTTGAATCGCGTTAAACCTGATCTAAAAAAGAGAGATGTTCCTTAAAAGTTTGCGTTACAATGGTCAGCTAGTCGCTGCATCGTCGTAGGACTATTGGACAAGCCAAATAGCATTTGGAGGAAATGGGGACGATGAACGCTGAATTTTACGTAAGGGTGATGTAAGTGCAACTTAGGAATATGCTCGACTTAAATCAAAGGTGGTGATATGATTAGCCTGACAAAATTAATCCGAAATAGCTGTCATATCTGGAATTGCATAAGCATCTTTCTTTGTTACGTCATTTACTTTCTTTAAATCAACACAAAATCTATTTTTGTCTTTTCCTTTTCGTACTAACACCACCGGACTCGCCCACTCTCTTCGAGAAAGTTCAATGATTCCGGATGCCAACATCTTGTCAACCTCCTGTTTCATCACGACACACATAGCTGGATTTGCTCTGTGTGGTTATTGACCTATTGGTGGATGTCCACTAACGTCAATTAGATGCTTAGTCGAAAAAGTGACAGAAAAATCGTGTACCAGGTAGTGGTACCTTAGGAAGATTAGTAGTCAAAAATTTATTCAATATATTGTGCAGAAGGCGAAAAATGAATATCCAAATTACTTAATCTAAGCAAGAAAGAAAAATTATTTTGACAAAAAGTGTGTAGAAAATCGATCGTCAATTATTAAATCAATGTATTTATAGTGTTGAGAATAGTCATTTTTTTACTATACCCTCATACATATACACTGAAACATACACCTGAGTTTGACTCTCTTTTTCATCTTTTATCAGTACTACATCATTGAATTCATCTATACCAGCCGTAAGACAACATACTCACAAATATATATTGTGCAAAAAATTCATATATACTGAGTGTTTACTAATGTTGAATTTGAGCATAAATTATCTAAAATAACGTATTTACAGTGTTGAGAACAGTGATTTTTTCATTATACACATATTTATACACTCAAAGACACATTTTAGTTTGACTTTTTTCTTATCAAAACTGCATCATCAAGTTCGTTTACCAGTTGTAAGACAGCATAGTCTGACAAGTATATTGTGCAAAAAAAGAAAAAAAAATAATTGAATTGTTATATCTGAGCATAAATAAGAATGATTCCGACAAAAAGTGTGTAGAAAATCGATTATCAATTGTCAAATCAATGTATTTATAGTGGTGAGAACAGTGATTTTTTTACTATTATCACATATTTATACACTCAAAGACACATTTTAGTCTGCCTTTTTTTATTATCAGTACTTCGTCATCAAGTTTGTTTACTAGCCGTAAGATAGCATAGTCTGACAAATATATTGTGCAAAAGGCGAAAAACAAATAGCCAAATTGTTTAATCTGAGCAAAAATAAAAATTCTTTTAAATAAGTGTGTAAATAATCTATTATCAATTGTCAAGAAATATGTATTCTTGGTGTTGAGAACAGTAATTTTTTTACTATACACTCATACATTTACATTTAAAAACGCATTTTAGTTTGACTTCTTTTATTATCATTACTGCATTATCAAGTTCAGTGTACCAGCCGTTAGACAATGTATATAATGTGCAAAAAAATAACCGAATGTTGAATTTGAGCATATATAAAAATTATTTTGACAAAAAGTGTTTAAAAAATCTATCATCAATTGTCAAATATTATGTATTTATGGTGTTAAAAACAGTGGTTTTTTTAATATACACTTATACATATACACTGAAGGATACATCTCAGTTTGACTCATTTTTTTATTTCTTATCAGGACTGCATCATCAAATTCATCTACTAGCTGTAAGACAACATACTTACGGATATATATTGTGCAAAAAGGAAAAAATATTATATATACTGAGTGTTGACTAATGTTAAATTTGAGCATAAATAACAATTTTTTTTAGAAAAAGTGTGTAAAAAATCGATCATCAGTTGTAAAAAATTATGTATATAGTGTTGAGAATGGTGATTTTTTTTTACTATACAAACATATTGATATACTCAAAGACGCATTTTAGTTTGACTTTTTTTATTATCAGTACTTCGTCATCAAGTCTGTTTACCAGCCGTGAGAGCATAGTCTGACAAATATATATTGTGCGAAAGGCGGAAAACGAATAGTC
>MKYW01000225.1:138810-154400 GCA_015776835.1 Aphidius ervi | reverse complement strand
TGTTTTCTCATGCATCGTATACCATTTAAACGTACGCCACCCACTACATCTCCTACTACTCTACTTATAGTGATTCCATTACTAAAATCAAAACAAGCATCAACAACAACTGTAACTCCAAGATCATTCAAAAAGCCAACACCAGGATGGATAGCAATGTTAGCACCAACAATAAAACGAGTATCTGCTAGAGATCTTGAATTATATAATATGAAAATTGAGAGTAATTCTAATAACAATCCAAAGATGTTTCGGAAATATATTAACAGTAAAAAAAGTCAATTTAATTCGTTAAATTGCCTTCTGGTTGATAATAATATTAATTATAATCTTCAGGGTATAACTGATGCATTTCTCGAGTGTGTTTAATGAATTAGATACTGATGTTGAATCGAGCTTTCACTTAATTATGTCCAGTGGATTTTTGAATAATCAGGATATTACTATTACCTCTGAGGACGTTGCTCGTGTGATCCTACTTGTTAAAAACAATAACACCAGTGGCTATGATAACCTGCCTGGGTCGTTGATAAGGATTCGTCCTGTTGCACTGATTCAACCTCTGAAAATTATATTTAACATTGCTATATCTACTGGTACTTATCCTATTTGTTGGAAAAACTCAGTGTTAAAACCACTATTCAAAGCAGGTAATCCATTATTAGTCTCAAATTACAGACAAATATCACTTCTTACTGTTTGTTCTAAACTCTTTGAAAAAGTAATCTACAAGGTTATTATGTCCTACTCCTTTTCTTACTTATCTAGCTACCAACATGGATTTACACCCATGCGTATTACTTGTTCTAACCTTGTGGAATTCAGTCAATACGTAACGTCTCACCTTAACAAGAACATTCAGGTTGATGTGATATATACAGACATGACAAAGGCCTTTGACAAGATAANATATATACAGACATGACAAAGGCCTTTGACAAGATAAACTGGTTAACTCTCGTTACTAAACTAATTGCAATCAATTTGCCCCTCACGTTCATAAACCTTATCTGGTCCTACCTTGTTAATCGCTGTTGTTATGTCTATGTAAATGGGACTTTATCATCACCATATACACCAACTTCTGCGTGTTCTGAAAAATTATGCGTGTTGCGAGTACCCGCGGGGGAAGTGAAATTCTTTCGAAGTAGTTCCATGTCACGCTGAATAATAATAATAATAATAATAATGATAATAATAATAATAATAATAATAATAATATTAATACTGACAATAATATTCAAATATAAATATTATTAGTTAATAATAATTATTAGTATTTATATTTCGAATATTATTATTATAAATTTTATTATTTATATCGTCACATTAATGGAAGAAGGGCTTAAGTGGCATTTTTGGGAATTTTTCGTTTTTCTAAAGGAAAAAGAGCGTAAGTGCAAATTTATAAATTTTCGGGCTTTGCATCTAATTTTGAGGCTTTAAGAAAAAAAAAAAGGGCGTATGTTCAGGGACTTATGCCTTTTTTCCGTTCTCAAAATCATTTTTGATAAAAGATAAAGATTTGTAATTATTTTTATGTTTTCCTTATTAATAATAAATTATTTATAATTATCAGTAAACAATCAATAATTTAAAAAATCCTGCCATTAAATAAATTTCAAATAAAATTGAAAATACGCCCTTCATCTTTTATCAAAAATTATTTTGATAACGGAAAAAAGGTGTAAATCCTTGGACATACGCCCTTTATCCTTTATCAAAGGTTGTTACGCCGATTTTCCCTTTTTTTTAAGTATTAAAATTAAATGAAAAACCCGAAAATTTATAAATTTGCACTTACGCCCTTTTTCCTTTAAAATTGACGTTTTTGGCACTTACGCCCTTTATCCTTTAATGCGACGATATAATTGATACCTTCGATATTATTACTAATATTATATTGATATTATTGTTAATCATAATATTATTGGAGTTATTATTATTTATAATAATATTATTCATATATAACCATAGTATAAATCAAATAATAATTTCAAAAATATCATCGATAATAACAATATCAATATAATATTAGTAATAAAGGCCATGATGTTTGCCGGAGTTTCTGGATGTTTTTAATTGCTATAGCAACCAAGTAATTGGTTCAAATAAATAGAATAAACATTTGCCGGGTAATTTTTAATGAATTCAGCTTAAATAAAATAAAAGAATAAAACAGCCAAATAAATTGTTTAAAATGTGGTAGATGGAGTTACAGTTCGATAAAATGTAAAAGATTTAATTATTTATTTATTTTTACCCTTTTTTTATCATTGAATTCAATACTTTTTTAAACATTTATTGAAACAAAAATGTGAAAAAAATTGACTCAAGAATCCCTCAAGATTACAGGATAAATTGTAATATTATTATGTACTATGTATTAAATTGCTTACTGCAATTTTATCCTGATCCCCATAATGGCCTCTTGCCACTGGGATATTAAAAATAAACAAATAAAAACAAATAAAAATAAATAAATAAATAAATAAATAAATAAATAAATAAATAAATAAATAAATAAATAAATAAATAAATAAATAAATAAATAAATAAATAAATAAATAAATAAATAAATAAATAAATAAATAAATAAATAAATAAATAAATAAATAAATAAATAAATAAATAAATAAATAAATAAATAAATAAATAAATAAATAAATAAATAAATAAATAAATAAATAAATAAATAAATAAATAAATAAATAAATAAATAAATAAATAAATAAATAAATAAATAAATAAATAAATAAATAAATAAATAAATAAATAAATAAATAAATAAATAAATAAATAAATAAATAAATAAATAAATAAATAAATAAATAAATAAATAAATAAATAAATAAATAAATAAATAAATAAATAAATAAATAAATAAATAAATAAATAAATAAATAAATAAATAAATAAATAAATAAATAAATAAATAAATAAATAAATAAATAAATAAATAAATAAATAAATAAATAAATAAATAAATAAATAAATAAATAAATAAATAAATAAATAAATAAATAAATAAATAAATAAATAAATAAATAAATAAATAAATAAATAAATAAATAAATAAATAAATAAATAAATAAATAAATAAATAAATAAATAAATAAATAAATAAATAAATAAATAAATAAATAAATAAATAAATAAATAAATAAATAAATAAATAAATAAATAAATAAATAAATAAATAAATAAATAAATAAATAAATAAATAAATAAATAAATAAATAAATAAATAAATAAATAAATAAATAAATAAATAAATAAATAAATAAATAAATAAATAAATAAATAAATAAATAAATAAATAAATAAATAAATAAATAAATAAATAAATAAATAAATAAATAAATAAATAAATAAATAAATAAATAAATAAATAAATAAATAAATAAATAAATAAATAAATAAATAAATAAATAAATAAATAAATAAATAAATAAATAAATAAATAAATAAATAAATAAATAAATAAATAAATAAATAAATAAATAAATAAATAAATAAATAAATAAATAAATAAATAAATAAATATATTATCGAGTAGATAATAGAAAAATTATTGTTCATAATAAAAATAAATTTGTTTTGTTAATAAATAAAGATCGAGAAATTTTCTAAAATAGACTAGAAAAACTAGAATAAGAATAAAAAGAAAAGTTAAAAAGGGCCGAAACACATCGTTTGGCTTCATTTGAAGTAGAAAAAAAACGGAAAGCTAGGGAATCCGCCAAACCTTAGCCACCACTTACAGAGACGGAGAATTGTAGAGAAGATTGTTAATTACCTAGGTCGGAATAAAATTTAGGAAGATATTCCCAAAAAAGCAATTTTAAGGGATATTGCTGAGACGAAAGAATTTAAGAAGTAAATCAAGCAAGAATAGAACTATCACAAAGGTCCCCACTTGTCAAAAAGAAAAATAAAAAGTTACAGAATGTAAGACATTATAACATTCTAGTAACAATAAATCAACTGGCCCACCGGCAGTGTGAACTCAACCTAAATTGAAATGCAAAGGTTGTGGAAAAATAGGTCACTCCATCAACGACTGTCATAGTAGTTGACCGAACGCTATTTATTCCGAAAAATGCACTAAGATGGGGCACGCTGCTATTAATTACCCTATCAAAATAAAAAATACCGTGAGTTTTGTAAAATGGGAGGCCATTTGACTTCAGAATAATTTCGAAAAAACTTATACGATCAAACGTCCCTCCAGAACAAGGGAGACGGGCCTGCCAATCAATTGTTTTCTCTTGAATATCAATTAATTTTGAGACCATATGAATCTGCGCTAGTTGATAATAATGTAACTCGTAAAACTAAAAAGGTAATCACAGTAAACTCAAACAATTGCATCCTCTGTATGACATCATAAATAATAAGGAAAATTTAAAGATGATCTTTGATTCAGTAGCAATACCTAATTTATTAATATTTTCATATGCATCTGAGAGGCAAATAAATAACGATGGCGAAGCTTTATTATCTGACAGTACTATCGACACTTGAGTAAAAAAAAAAGAACTTGAAATTCTGGGTCGAAATATTGAATGCTTGCTGATACCTGACCAGATATCAATTCAATATGCTGGGATACTGGGTTCACAATTATTTGAAAATACCGGGGCTAGATTAAACTTTAAAACTCATAAATTAGTAATAACTGACGAATTTTGTTTATTCTAAAATGCGAAAATAAGTCAAATCGTGAGAATGTCACCTAGTAGTAGAATGGTATGCTCGGTTGAACTAAAAGACAATAAAATCAAACGAGGTTATGTAGAACAATAAAATTTGGGAGGATGGATAATATCAGGAGAATGTTTGATCGCTAATGAATATGGTAACGCGTCTTTACTAATATTCACTACTAATTTTTTCAAATTATTCAAAACAGACAAATGTTGAGGAAAAGAATCGAAACCACGAATTTGAGGGTTTTTTTTTTTTGGTTTTGATTTTTTTCAAAATCATTATCCAAGGCTACTTTTTTTTTATTATGATTTTTATATTCTAGAAGTTGTCATTGTAATTTTAGAATTTTTTCAAGTTATTTGAAATAGACTAAAGTAGTGAAAAAGAGTTAATACCGCGAATTCGAAGTTTTTCTTTCCCTCTCGTTTTTTTCAAACCCATCATTCATGGTTATTTTTTTTTATTATGATTTTTTATATTTAAGGAGTTGTCATTGTCATTTTAGAATTTTTTCAAGTTATTCGAGATAGAATAAAGTGGTGAAAAAGAGTCCAAACCGCGAATTTGCGGTTTTTTTTTCGATCTCGATTTTTTTTTGAACTTATCATTCAAGGCTATTACTCTTTATCATGAATTTCATATTTGAGGAGTTGTCATTGTAATTTTTAAATTTTTTTAGTCATTTGAAATAAACAAAAAGGGTGTAAAATTGCGTCCAAAACGCAGATTCGAGGTTTTTCTTTCGATCTTCCAAAATTTCATAAAAGTAAATTTCGTTTTCTTTTTTTTTTTTCATCTGAAAAAATGATAAAAAAAATGAATTTGAGAAAAGAATTTTTTTTTTCAAAAATCAAAATTTAAAAAAATAAAATACTTGTTTTGCGTCTTTGAATCTATCATCAAAAATTCAGCAAAAAAACAGGGACTATTTCAGATATCTTGAAATTCGATGGTGGTGCCCCCAAAAATTAAAGGAAAAAAAAAAATACAANGAAAAAAAAAAAAAAAAGTGGATATTTTTGAAATCCAAAATCAACAACATATCAAAAAATGAGCAAAATCGCAGAGTGTCAGGCCGCAAACCCCGTGATTTGGTTAAGAACGCCACATTTCGTTGTACGTATTGTTTTAAAATTTGTATTTAGTACAAAAAGTTTTTGTCTATTTTATATATTTCTTCATACGTACTGTTTCGAATTTCGTACTGAGCACAAAAAGTTTTTCTTTTTAGTACAAAAACTTTTTGTTTATTTTATAAATATCCTCATACGTAATGTTTCGAAATTTGTACTTAGTACAAAAAGTTTTTGGCTACTTTATATATTTCCTTATAAGTTTTGTTTTGAAATTTAAACTTAGTACAAAAAGTTTTTCTTGTCAATACCAAAAGTTTAGATTTTAACCACGTATGCATTGCTTTTTAATTTAGTATTCAATAAATGTTTTTATATATTATATATCTTTTGAAACTAACGATAGCCTTCAATTCCTAGATGAATTAGAATGATCTTTAAACCCACTTGTTTAATCGCTCCCAATATTCTAACATCTATCAACAACTATTGACATCTTTAGATCGAACTGCTGACGAAATAATCCATAGAGATATTGCTAACATTATCTCTGAATTACAATCACGTTTGAGTACACTTCAACGTGGACAATTGATTGTATTCAATGCAACAATTGTTCATCTAACAACTATTTCATAGTAAATACGGCAATCCCATCACACTATTCTATCAAACCTTGAAGGATCGGCATCATCTTCGACAAGACTTCAATTTTCCGGAGGTGCTATAGATCGTAACAATAATAATACGAATAATAATAATAATATTCATTCTAATAATAATAATAATAATATTATCAATAATATTACATGTAACGGCGATAATAACAATAGTATTACGAGAATTGAATGGAGTGATGTTAAGAGTGCATTTTAAAATAAAATGAGGGTTAGCATTATTATCAACTTAGCACATAAAGATCTACAACAATTTTTTGATGATGCTCTGCAAATGTTCTATACAAAACTACTTGAAATATTACAAAAATCCAATGGTCTAAAAGTTCAAACTATTCTAACTTGTTATTACACTAGACAAACCGACTCAATAAACGAATCGGTATGAAAATATTTCAATGATAGAATTATTGATATTTTAAAATCGAGCGATAGTTTTTCTAGAATTCAGACTGATATTGAAGAAAGCGAATTATGCGGATCAGGATAGACATTAAACTAAATTTCGACTCTTGGAATTCACATAAATAATTATGTGCCTTTAAAAGGAGGTAATTCATCATTCGTAACTATGCCACAATGGATTTTAAATACGCATGCTGTAATTAATATAAAAAATAATGATAATAGATGTCTCATCTTGTCTGTCCTTGCTGCAATCCATAAATTACCTGATAATGATAGTAGAGTAAATAGCTATTTTAGATATGGAAAAGATCTTATTGTTGATAGTATCATTTTTCCTATAAGTTTGGAATCAATTAAAATCTTTGAAAAAATAAATCATTTAAGAATGTAGATGGAATCGAAATAGATGATGATGTTGATGATGATGTTGATGAAGAAAATGATAAAAATAAAGATCTTTTGAATATTAATGGAAAACGTGCGTTGAGAAATTAAGAAAGTAAGAAAAAATTAAAGAACTCTCAAAAATTCGTTCCATATTAGCTTAGTAAAAACGATATTGAAGTGAAAACGATTCATCCTTTAGTCATTAAAAATAATAGTAATAATTATGCTTTCAAAATTAAACAAAAAAATGGACAAGATGTAGAGTTTATTTATGATTCAGCAGGGTTACATTTCGCTTGGATAAAATATCTTTCACGATTAGTGAGCAGTCAAATTTCAGCTCATAATGGGAGTACAAAAATTTGTGACAGATGTCTATGTTATCTCCAATTATCAATAGTGTTGAATAAACATCAAGGAAAATGATTAATGAAAAATGGAGCAGCCATGCGTATACCTTCGTCAAACAATAAAATAATAAACTTTAAAAATTATGAGAATCAAATCAGAGTACCGTTTGTTATATATGCAGACATTGAATGTATTTCGAAACCAATTGATCATGAAAGTAGAAGTATGAAAACTTATGAGTATCAAAAGCATAATCCATGTAGTTTAGGAGTCTATATGAAATGTTCATATGATGATTCGCTATCAGAATTTGAATTTAAACGAGATGTTGATTGTGTTGAGTGGTTTGTAGATGAATAATATAAAACTGCGAAAAAAGTTGATAATTTTTTATCCAATAATAAACCATTAAGGTTGACATATGATGAAGAGTGTTCTTTTTTTGCTGCTTAAATGTGTAATATTTGTGAAAAAACATTTGTAGAAGAAAATATTGAAGTACGAGATCATGATCATATCACAGGTGCTTATAGGGGTGCAGCTCATCAAGATTGTAATATTGATTATCAAGATTCTTGTGTTATTCCAATAGTTTTACATAATTTATCGGGATATGAAGCACATTTTATAATCAAAAGCTTAAACAAACGTTTTCCAGGTAAAATTCAGTTGCTACTCTCGAATAAAGAAAATTATATTTCTTTTACAAAACATGTTGATAATACAAAGATTAAGTTGAGATTTATTGATTCATTCAGATTTACGGCTAGTTCAATTGATACAATAACAAAAAATTTAGGAAATTGTAAGAAAAAAAATTCAAGAAGTTTTTGTATGAATAATGATGAGTTTGAATTGTTAACAAAAAAAAGTGTTTTCCCTTATGATTATTTAAATAATTGGGATAAATTTGATGCTAAACAACTTCCTTCGAAACTAAATTTTTATTCAAAATTGATTAATAAGAGTATAACTGATGAATTGTATAATCATGCAATCAATGTACAGAAAAAATTCAATATTCAAACATTGGGTGAATATTCAGACTCATATATACCATCTGATATTACTTGCAGATATATTTGAAAATTTTCGTGAAACTCGTCTTCAAGCATAGAAATTAGATACCTTACATTATTATACAGCTCCAGGATTGAGTTTTGATGCTATTTTAAAAATGACGAAATCTGAACTTGAATTGTTAACTGATCCTGATATGATTTGATTTATTGAAAAAGGTATACGTGGTAGATTATCACAATGCTCAAATAAATATGGAAAAGCCAATAACAGATTTATGGAAGAATATAATTCATCTAAACCAGAGTCTTATTTAATGTATTTTGATGTTAACAATTTATATGGTAAGGCGATGTCACAAATGTTATCAACTCATAATTTTTAATGGGATAATAATTTTGATAAAACACTGATAACTTCAAAATCGAATGAATCAAATAGAGGTTGCATATTCGAAGTTGCTCCAGTCCATGAGGAACCTCCATTAACAACTAGTAAATGTAAAAAATTATTGGCTACTTTAAATACAAAACAGAAATATGTCGTTCATTATCAAAGTTTGAAACAATACTTAGGTATGAAATTAATAAAAATCTATAGAGCTTTAAGATTTGAACAAAGTGCTTGTTTAGAACCATACATAAATTTGAATACTTAATTACGTCAACAAGCTAAGATTGAATTTGAAAAATCATTTTTCAAATTAATGAATAATGCAATCTATGGAAAAACAATGGAATGTGTAAGAAATCATCGAGAAATTAAATTTGTTAGCAAATATGACGGACGATGGGGAGCTCGAAGCCTTATTTCAAAACCAAATTTTGCTTCTTCGATAATAATTGATGATTTGGTAATTATAGAAATAAAACATACTAGTATTTATTTCCATAAACCCATTTACTTCGGATTTTGTATTTTAGATATTTCAAAAATTTATATTTACGATTCCCATCATAATTTTATTAAGAAAAAATTTAATAAAATAGCAAAATATCTTTACGTTGATACAGATTCATGTATTTATTAATTTACCATACCTAATATTTATAATCATATTAAAGAAGATATTCATAACTTTGATACATCTGATTATAAAGTAGATAATCAGTATGGTATACCTTTAGCAAATAAGAACGTTGTTGGATTAATGAAAGATGAAAATGATAGTAATTTAATGACTGAATTCATAGGAGTAAGAAGTAAGCTGTATAGTTATAAAGTGAGAATGGAATCAGAAACAAGTGATAAAACATTCTAGAGCGAAAGGTGTTAAAAGATCAGCAATGAAAAAAATTATATTTGATGATTATAAAAAATGTCTTCAGAATGGAATAGAAATTTTCCGAAAACAAAATATGATACGTTCTCATAATCATAATGTTAGAACTATAACTATTGAAAAAAAGCTCTAAGTTGGCAAGATGATAAGCGTAACTTACAAAGAGGAAGTACTGATACATTACCATGGGGGTATATTCCAATATTCAACTTGTAATTTTATTTGAATAGATTAAGGATATAATAAAAAAAGTTGAACCATGTTTTTGTTTTCTTTATTTATCAATCCATTAGTGATGTGATTCATTGAAACCTAACTATTCGACATACATTTTATTACCACGAGTTTTTATTACTTTTTCAATTAAAAATATATCTAAATGTTTCATTTTCATTAACTTTTCTTTATAAAAACAACCTTCTATTGGATTCTTTTGATAACCTTTCAATTCATAAGTTGGAGGTTTTAATTTGTTCAATTTTATTATTGTGAAAATCTCATTGGTCTAATTGGGAATATAGCTTTCTTCAAATATATGTTTATATTTCCTAATTCGAACGTTATCATTAATATTGAATTTTTGTAAATTATTTGATGTTAATACGTTTTTTAATAATGATGAATAAATATTTTTTTTTCAAATTCTCAGCATTTTTTAAATTGACATCTTGAGGTTTCATTTTTATTGGGCTATGCTTTGTATTATTATATTCAGAAATTAGTTCCGATAGAATTTTTATTCATTTATAGTTTCTTTTAAGAAAAAACTGAATTTCATCCACACTTTTCTTTTAAGTGTTCGATTGAATCTTTTACAAATCGATGCTTTCAAATGAGTATATGTTGAATACATTGGAATCTTATATTTCTTTGATAATGTTTTGAAAGTAGAATTATAAAATTCCAATCCACTATTAACATGTAGTTTTTTAGGAACTCGTCCGCCTTTTAATATTGATTCCATTGCATTAGACACATCTTTACCGGTTTTATTTTTTATTGGAACAGCCCAAGAAAATTTGAAAATTTGAATATGGTATCATTTCAACTAGATCTGCTTGATAAGTTTCATCAAAATTTCTAATATCAATATGACGACGTTCAAAATTTCTTCGAGCTGGAGCATGTAATTCTTCAATTATATCCCATTTGAATTCATACATTCTATACTTGCAAACGGTCTTCAAGTAACTGATCAAATAATATTTCTAATGAATGACTTAAGCCTCTCGTAGTTCTTTAATAATTGATAAAATTTCATTATCATGACTTGGGTTACCAGCTGACCTTGATGCTATCAATAATTGTAATCTTCCAACAAGTTCATTGACATCATCCCAATGTACATAATCAAATTTTACATTTTGCTATGATGTTCGCATATACTTTGGTAAAAGACCTCTTCCTAATCTTAAAGAGTATCCAAACAATTTTATCTACCTTATGAACTTCGTTGAATTGAGTTTCCTAATAACACTTCTTGATTCATACAATTTATGATGCGCATTTGTCGATAGAACTATTTTTTCTATAGTTTTCAATATTAGGACTATAAATTTAAGTTTCATCAGGTTGTTTTTTAAATAACAATTCTAAAATACCTAATGTCATAGGATATTCACAATCTTTTATAATCAAATTATTTTCTTTTACAAATATTCTTCCATTTCTAAATGAGTAACCTGATTTTAATTTTCTTACACCATAACTCCGATCCCAATCAGGTGTATTTATTAATTTGAAATATTTATTAATAATAGGACCATTAAAATTAAAATCTAAAGTCTAATTTCTAATCGTCTCATTTTCAGTATCATATCTGTCTGATATTGGAAATTGATTCATTACACGATCATCATCATCACTCATTGAGTCTAAATCTTCTGATGTTAGATCATTTGTTTTATTTAACCTAACCGAACCGATGAATTCAATTGTATTTTTTTTTTTTTTATATTACTTTTTGTTTTTTTCGAATGTTTTAATGATGGTGAAGTCGATGTTATATCGATTGATTGTGGTGAATGTATTCATTTTGTTGATAACATATGTTCAGATATTTGATGGAGAGGTTTTAACACAGGTTTGAAATGTTCATTTGTCAACTCATCTATATTATCTTTTTCTAATTTTAATAATTTATGTTTTTTTCTAATTACATCTTGCACCACGTGTATTAGAAGCAAATCATGTTTACAAGTCAGATATGCCTGCTATTATAAATCGATCTAACGCATTATGGATTGAGTGTAACGATACAACAGGTGTACACACCAATAATTAAAAAGTTCATACAATTCACACCTTTTTTTGCTCTAACACCACCAGGCTATAAAATTATTAAAATACCAACTAATTCAATATATTTACCAGTAACAGCAAAAATAATTAATTATCTCCACATAAAAATTGTGAATCAAGACGGTCATTTTGTTAACTTTCGTGGTGAATCAATTACAGTAAGGCTTCATACAAAGTCAGAATAATGGTGTTAGTATTTAAAACTTATAATAAAATTAAAAGAAAATTCGCAAATAAAACATCAAAATGGACTCCGTCAGTCACTCATCGTTGAACAGCGGAAGAGTTAACACCTCAGAATATCAAATTCCTAAGAAGTCTCGGATTAGGAGTGAAAAATTTTGGAATTGGAAGTGGAAATTTGATTGGGTAAACATTTTTTGTTTTAACTGTTCATATAAGTAAAAATGGTTGATGAAAGTGTATTATCTTTAAGAATCTTTAAGTTTCAATAGTAGTGATGAAATAAGAATCACTATTTAAAATCAATATTTTTTTATTCTTTCATCAAAAAGTTTTTTACATATAAGGGGTCAAATAAGTAAAAAAAAAATACTCAAACAGCTCCAACAACAGTTTAATTAGTACACAATGCAATGTGTCATATGTTTAATGAAATTCGATATGAAATAAATGGTATAGAAGTTGATGTTGGCGTTACAAGTACAATAAAAAATTATCTTTCAATTAATTCTTCAACTAACGTGGGAAATGCTGGGTGGATAAGTATTGATGAAAATGTACAGTTGACGAATAATGATGGATATTTTAATGTTTGTATACCATTAAAAATGATTCTTGGATTTGTTGAAGATTATGAAAAAATTATCGTAGATGCAAAACATGAAATCATTCTTATTCGTTCACGTAATGATATCAATTCAATAATTCCAAAAGATGATACAATCGTTGTTGAAGGACAAATTGATATATATATTATGAAAATAGAGTGGCTCATACTATATGTTATGTTATCAAATAAACAAAAAATTGAAATGATGAAATATATTCAAAAAAATCCATTAATCTCTATAAAATTTCGATCATGGGAATTATATGAATATCGTTTTTTACCGAGAACTAATAAAAATATTTGGACTATAAAAACTGCATCTCAATTATAAAAACCACGATATGTTATTTTTGTTTTTCAAACAAACAGAAAAAACATATAGAATAAAAATGCAAACAACTTTGAACATTGTCATACTAGTGATGTCGAATTACATTTGAATTTTCAATTTTATCCTTATGGGAATTTGAATCTTGATATAAATAAAAATCAGTTTGCATTGTTATATGAAAGTACTATGGAAATCAACAACAATTTTTAATTTCGAAAGAAATATTCAAATCAAAACTACATTTGATTGTGATTGATTGTAGAAGACAATATGAAAAGTTAAAAAGCGGACCAGTTGACGTGCGTTTGGGATTTGAATCAAGAGAAAACTTTCCAGCTCATCAGCATATTGTTCAATAATTCCTGATCATGTAATGGAATATAAACCAATTAGTGGTATTATTAGAAAATTAAATTAACACTCAATTTAAAATGTAAATGGAAGAATAAATAAAAGGAAAACGTAACAAAAAAATATAATTTTTAATTCATAAAAATCAGGATGATCTATAATTTCTTCTTCTTCATCATAATCTTCAACAACTCTTTTATTATTCTTTTTTTTGGAACTTCCATCGGATTTCACACATTTATTATCATCTCCTGAAACACACATCCTCAAAATTCCTTTCTCCATTGCTTCCGAAAATTCTCCATAGTCTTTTTTATCAGTTTTAATATGTTCAACAAATCTCAATGAAAGAAAAAGTTGGAAAACTTGATTAAATTCAACTGTCACTCCTAATCCATATTTCATATTAACTTGACGCACTTTCATCACTTTGAAAACCTTTCCATTTTATAGTTTCTTAATTGATAGATATTCTTTTACTCTTTCCAATTTTTTCAAGTTTTCAAGACTCATTTTATCTTTATAAAAAATATTGAAATAAGCAAATTATTAATAAAACAAAATAAAAATATTATTCGAATTCAAATTTTTAATACTTACATTTTATTCTAACCTCAAAATAAAGTGATGTAAACGTTCAAGTTTTGACTATGTTTAAAGGTCTTTTACACCTCTATATATACTGAAAATGTTTCTCCCACCAGATATAAAAACTTCCCTCTCCTAAAAATTTAGCACCCTTCTTTTTCCATAAAGCGTTTTTTTTCGTCAAAATTTTCAGAGAGAGGATAGTTAAACATCTTCTCATTTCGAGGATTCAAAGATAAAAGGGATAACGACTTTATATTATTTTAGGAAAAGAGATAAAGAGATTAACATTTGTCTTTTGGATTTTAAAAGAAAAATTTTTTCATCAAATTTTGGAAAAAGGTGATTAAGAGATTATAATATCAACATCTGTCTTCAGGATTTTGAAGAAATATTCAATAAAAAAATATTGAATATCTTGTTTAGAAGGTTTTATTTGGTTTCGACATGTTTTCCATGAAAACTCTCAAATATTTATTTAATGAATTTAGATATATCATTATATACTTTTGATCATGTTCAAACATGTTCAAGTTTCATATTTCATTTTTTAATTTAAAATAAAAAATTATAAAACAATAGAGATTTATTATAATTATAAGACAATTTGATTTTTTTTTTTGTTTTTCAGATAATTTATCCCAAACTCCAACAATTCTCGATGGCACAAATTTCATTAATACCCTTACTGGTAATTTACCAATATCTTCCGTTGTTAGGTTAAATAAATTATCGACGGTACAAAATAATATTATACAGTTCCAAACATTTGGACGAAGAGAAATATCTTTGATAAACCAATTTTTATAACGTTGTACGTTTTCATATAAACATATGTATATAGTTTTTACACTTCGGATGTCCTAATTAGGGTTGGGCGATAGTCAAAAAAATATCGGAACCACCGATAATATATCGATATATCCCGATATATCATCGCCGATATATTCGTAAAAATATATATCGATATTTTATATTTTTTTACTAAAATATCGATAGTATCGGATTCCGATATTATCAAGGCGATACTATCGGGACGGATACTATCAGACCCATATTTATAAAAAAAATAAAAATAAAGGTTATGTATAGTTGGATACACAACAAATTTAGCAACAAGTTATCAACAAGTGACAAAAATTTAACAACAATTTAATCAATATAATAAATTTAACAACAATTTAATCATTATCAATCCTGTTTTTTTTGCAAACCAAAGTCATTTATTTATTGGTTTATTAATATTTTGTTCAAGGTTTTTCAATACCAATGGAAATACTCATTAGTATAAGTCGTCATTAAATTAACAACTGTT
>MKYW01000225.1:87561-125708 GCA_015776835.1 Aphidius ervi | reverse complement strand
AAAAAAAAAAAAAAATTTCCCTCAATTTATAAACACACGAAGATTTATTTATAATCTTTGTATCTCTTTTCATTTATAAATATGATGACGTCACAAATAAAAAGTGTTGACTGCTTGACACTTGACAAACTCTAGTTTTTAGATCAACCTTCACGTATTAATCAGTCAAACGTCTGGATTTAATAATATTCTGACAAATGAATAAAAATACAATACAATCCAAAATGTCATCTGTAGATTGGGATGAAATAAAACGTCTAGCAGATGATTTTCGAAAGGCCCAATTAAGTTCAACACTACAAAAGTAAGTAAAATATATTTTTGGTTAATTAATGTTTATATTAACATCTGTTGAATAAAACTCTGAATTTTTTCTAAATACAGATTATCAGAGAGTAATTGCATTGAAATAATATTAAAATTAATTGAGGCAAATTTACTTAATGTTATATTTATTGCTGATAGAAAAAAATATATAACACCACAACATCTTGAAAAAGAAATACGTAATGAATTGTATGTTTGTGGTGGACGTATTAATTTAGTTGAATGATCAAAAATATTAAATGTTGATTTATCACATGTTAAGTCAAATATTGAATAACATAATAAAAATATTAATATTATACTTGGACAAGTAATTAATAATAATTATAAAAAAAAAATATCTCTTGAAATTAATGATAAATTAAATCAAATTGGTTATATTATTGTATCTGAATTGACATTACAATATGATTTACCAACTGAATTTATACAAAATCTTGTTGAAAAACAACTTGGTAATACAGTACATGAAAAACAAGATAAACAGGACTTAAGAATTTTTTATACTGAAAATTATATTGCTAAAAATCGTGCGAAAATTAGAGGTGCATTATCAGCAATAACAAAACCTACACCATTAACAGCAATATTAAGACAATCCAATGTACCAGAAAAAATATTTTTTTGTAAATTTTTTTTCTATATGGTTGAAAAAGTAATAATAATTATATCAATGTGTTTTTATATATTTTTAACAGCAATACTTGATAATTTACATGGTGCAATTGAAGTACCAGGTGTAATAACTGGTAAACATGGAAATAATGGTATTTATGTACCAACAATATATTAAAAAAGTCAGTCAGAATGGATTGATAATTTTTATAAACAAAATGGTTATCTTGGTAAGTTGATATAAACGAAAAAACAATTAACTGATTAATAAT
The DNA here is from genome assembly GCA_015776835.1 of Aphidius ervi. Taxonomy (NCBI): domain Eukaryota; kingdom Metazoa; phylum Arthropoda; class Insecta; order Hymenoptera; family Braconidae; genus Aphidius; species Aphidius ervi. The sequence continues at coordinate 124,494 of MKYW01000225.1, read as the reverse complement.
TATTGTATTTTTGATTTAAATTTTAGAAAATGATGCATTAACTCGACTCGGTATATCTGATTCGAAAAATTATATAAAACGTCATTTTCCTCAAGATAAATTGACATTACTTGATACAGTTGCTATTAGACCATCAATAATTGATCAAATTGATGCAAACATTGAAGATGTCATTGCAACAAATTCATTTATTGATATATATTGACCTTTATCATCAGTATTTGCACCAGAAGATATCGAAACAATATTAAAATATAAACAAAAAGAAAGTAAATTAATATTTCATATATTTTCAACAACAATTATTGTTTCTGATGAATATTTAAAAATATTAAATAAACCACTTGAATCAATAGCTGAAATAAAAGCTAAAGAATTTGTTGATAATGGTAAACGGTTACAATATATTGCTGATAATAAAATACGTGGTGGTTATATAAATTATATAACCACCACTAAATTATCAAAAAATAATGAAAAAAATAAGCTTATATTTATAACAATTGATGATTAAAAAAAAAAAATTATCAAATGATAATAATTTAAATGACATTGATGGTTTTATTGATGAATTATGTATTTATTATCAGCCAAAATTAAATAAAATTGCTTATTCATTGGCTGAAAAATTAGCACAAACGACAAAAACAAATAATTTAAGTGAAATTGAAGATAAATTGAATATGTTAATGACAAATAAAAAAATATTTGATGAAGGTATCAAGTGTATATCATTAAGCAAAGATACACAAATTGCATTGACAAAATATTTTATGAAAACATTGGCTCCTGATTTTATAAATGAATTATTAAAATTAGCTGCACAACAGAATATGATACAATTTCCAAATAATTTAACATCTGGAACACATCAAAAATTACTACAAGAATTACCACAAAATGTTAATGAGCCACTTGGTAATGTACGCAAAGCTATTATTAAAAATTCAATTGATGATTTTTTGGATAGTGATCAAATGGCATTGTCAAGTTGTTGTTTGGTTTATCGTAAATTTGATAAAAAACGTAAAAAATCAATTGTTCTTGTACATAGACAAGCTCTTATTGAAAAATTAAATCAAACTCAAGATGTTGCACTTGCATTACATTTAACAACAAGTATTTTATTTACTGCTTCAACCCGATGTGCCTTACACATTTCGGGAAGACATGTTTCTGCAATTTTAACATTTTTACAAAAACATTTAGATCCAACAACTGTCACAAAATTACTTTATTTACATGGTAAAAATATATAATTTACATATTTTTATTTACATATTTCTATTGAAAAGTTTGTTGGATACGTTTGAAAAAAAAAATTTATTTGACCAGCATGAGCGCCACTTCCCCACTGCATGAGCGCACTCCCCCACTGCGTCATAGCAAGCAGCCATATTTAATAAAAAAACAACCACTGTTTGTTCATTCAATATTAAGGTTAGATCGAGATTAGTTTTAATTGCGTTTTCAATAATAACGTAATGTATACACTCATAATTCAGAACCTTGCGTAATACAGTTATGATAAATTAATGGCAATATAATATACAAATAGAGTGTAAATAATTTGCTCAATACAAAAAAATTGTTTTCATTATTTTTTATTTAAAACGATTGCCATAATAATTTTCATCAAAAGCTTATCTGAAATTTATCAAATCAGCTCATGAAGTTTCAGGCGAGTTGGCAACTTTTTGTCCATTTATTATCCTTGTGTATGTTGATCTAATTTATATACTTGGTTTATTTTAGATTCAAAATATAGCTATTATTAAAAATAACAATAACGAAATTGTACATCATGGAGTTCACAAAATAAATAATTTCTGCCATTCATGTATCGAAACCTCGATTTTCGATGCATGCGTTCAGCCTCGAAAACGGCATATTCCGGAACTTCTCCTGTCGGCGTAGTTTTAGAACGCTGCGAAAATTTTATACACTCTCGGCGTGGTAGAGAACTGTGTAGAAAATTTTCTACACACTTCGAAAATTTTGTGCACTCCCGGCGGTGGATTAGCACCGGGGAAATAACATTATTCAAGAGTCACGTTGGCTTGATATTTTATTGTCGTGTATGTGTTTGTGTGACGTGTGTTCGTTGGTTCTAAGTCGAGAGACCACATTATAATGAATTCAACTGATTAATGTCATTATTAAATATTAAGTTAATTAATTGTTATTATTAATTGATTATTATATATTATTTATTAAATTGATTATTATTATTCATTAAATTGATTATTATTGTTTATGAAATTGATTATAATTATCAATTCAATTAAATATTGTTATAAACTGAATTAATTATTATTATTAATTGAATGAATTATTATTATTGATTCAAGTGATTATTATGATCAATTCAATTGAATATTATTATAAACTAAATTAATTATTATTATTTATTAAACTGATTATTATTATTATTTATTAAATTGATTATTATTATTGATTTAATTAATTATTATTATTAATATAATTGATTATTATTATTATTGATTCAATAAATTTTTATTTTTAATTTAATTTATTATTATTATTGATTTAATTGATTATTATCATTGATTTAATTAATTATTATTATCAATTTAATTGATTATTATTATTAATTCAATTAATTAATAATGTCACATGCATCAAAATCTCGGTTTCGAAACACTCATGGCAAAAAATAGCGTGTGTAACTCGGGCATAAAATTGAGAACTGTGGATGTGTGTGTGCGCGCACCCACTTATCCACAATTCTCAATTTTCTGCCCTTGTTACACAAAATACTATTTCGAGTCTTCATTCTTAGGTTTTACATATTGCTGGATAGTTGGTGAATCATCATACAGCTGGTGGACCAGTTGTGTGATTTAGCAAAAAAAATCGACAATTGAAAGTATTATTTAATAATATCTATCTATATGTATTAATATTAATTAATTTTAGGAAATATTCAAATGTATAAAGAACCAGGATATTCTGAAGATGAATAACGTTTTAGATTTGCTGAATGATTGAAAAGTCAACGTGAAACATAAATGGTTAGAGAATTATCTGAAAAAGTTGAATTACAATTGTGACGTATTCATATTGAGCAACGTCTTTATAAAATAAATTTCAATCAAAAAGCGAAGTAAATAATTATTCTAGAAATATTTTAATTTCACAATAAAAAAAAGTATCATATATCGGGGCAATAAACTCAGTATTTTTTCGCTGACAGGTTAAAAACCAATTCAAATAATAAATTTAATGAAGTATTTAGTCCACGATATTCAGCTATAATTTTGCTGACTATCGTGAGATACAAAAATTATTATTGAACAAGAGTTCAATCCCACCAATATTTTGGGTTATTTCTAAGTTTATATAAACGTTAATTTTTAAGTCAACGACACTCATCGTTTCACATTCAAACTTGTAACTTATATTTTTATTCAATAAACCAGTTATTAAAAGTGCAATTAATTAAAGTTCAATCATTTTTGTTAATTATTTCATTCACTCATAAATCAGTTCTAACATCGTTGTAAAATCAAATACTAGTGTGTGCTATTCAGTTAAATCAACATCTAGGCGACCATCCATTTTCACACTCAACATTCATTCTTGAAGTACACATTCACAACATCAAGGTATTTGCAAATTTCTTACACATTTTCCTTTTCTAAATCCTGTTACCCTGTAGGGAATAACAAAATTAGGTAAAATTAATAATTGTTTAGTGACTTGTGTATTCGGGTTTTTAAATAATTTAATGTTAATTTTCTTTTAAGTTCAATTAAATTATTTCAATAAACTAAAATAAACCTGTCACGTAACACAATCAATAATAGATAAACCAGTGTTGCTACTACTGAATGAAATGATTTATGTATTTTTCAAAATTTTTAATGTTAAAAAAGTTAATATGACAGAAAATATGGGGTTAAATTAACATAATATAATAATACATTATTTTTAACTAGAAACATGAAGAGCCTAGACAATTTTGAACTATGACAAAGTAATGGATCGGAATGATACATTTTGATGCTTGGAAAATCGAACCTTAAAAATACTTGTGACTAAAATTTGTGTTTTTGAAGTGAAATTTCTTTTTGGAGGGAAGGTGTAAAAAAAATTCGTCACGAAAATCATGGACGAAAGTAGTGTAACGGAAACTGAAACTGAAACGTTGAATGAAACACAGTATACATATAGCATAGGCAATGCAACACGAAACAGTTCATGAAACACAGTATACATATAGCATAGGCAACGCAACATGAAACGTTGCATGAAACACAGTATACATATACCATAGGCAACGCAGCATGAAACGTTTCATGAAACACAGTATGGTATAGTTTGAGAGAAAGAAAAAAGAAATAGGCATGCGCATAACTGAAAAAAAGAACTCCCAAAAGAAATTTAAAAAAAAAAAAATGAATATGATTCAAATATAATAAGTATTGAAAGTTCAAAATATGTAGTGAAAATGAATTAATAAAAAATGGAATTAATAATGAAACAAATGAAAATAATAAAATAAATTGATAAACTTGATTCAATAAAGAATAGAACAGTACAATTTAAATCGTAAAAAACAAAAAATTAATTCAATTAATAATCAATATATAAAATCAAATTAAATTAAATTAAAATCAATAATCAATGACAACTGACGAGCTACGGAAAATACAATTAAAAAAAAAAACGAAAAAATACCGTGCACATTAATTATTACTTTCTTGGTAAAAAACATTTAAAGTTTTCAATTTAAATTTTATTAATCAAGTATTATCTATATATTGTTTTTACATTTATCATGTGACAGCAGAATAACAACACTGAACAACACGAAATAAATAAATAATCTGTTAAAAACACACAGCCAAATATAAATAGGATACACATACATAAACTATCCCGTGAAAGAATTGCCGAGACCTACAACACGGCCAAGTCTTGTCCCAATAATGGCAGCCAATCGTGCGCCATCCATGAGCCACGGCTTGGCTGACTCATGGCTGGTTATTTGCTTACCAAGGCTTGCATTCCAATGCTTGGCCGACCATTGGTTGAAGAAGAGGTGGCCAGCTCTTATCAAGCCATTTATCGGCCGAGTCTTGTTGAATTATTGGGTGGCCAAGACTGGAAACAAATAATTAAGCCGAGGCTTGGCTCATTAAGGGCTGACCAGCCATTGATCGACCGTTCATCGGCCAAGTCTTGGTTAATTATTGGGAAAGAAATAAAATTTATATATCGGCCGAGTGTCGGTTGATTCTTGGATTGCCATGATTATAATGTAAATTTAGGTAGAACAAATTTTCCTCATCTTTAATTGTTGGTTAAATAAGTAAGGCTCTGTAGTTTCAACTAGGAGATACCGTGTTAAAGTCCTGGTGATGTCATGTATTTATGGTGTAATTTTTTCAGTCAAATAAATCATCAATTATATGAATGAAAAAATTAAATTGTTTAAACAAATAATGTGTGTATTTCTTGATCGACACACTGATTCCTACTATGTCAGAACCGCCATCTTTATGAACTGAAATCGATGCGAATTGGGGGAATTTTTCTTAATAGTGTAACAAAAAAAAAGTTACAGGAAAATCCTGATGCTATATTAGCTTCAAAATCTTCACCTGTTTCAAGTACGTTCACGGCAATATCGTGGTGGACAACATGCGAAAAAATGACAGGAAAATCCTGATGCCATATTACCCTAGCGAAAATGCCGACAGTCGATTTGTGCACTGATCTCATACAAAAACGACACAAAACCTAAAATTATCAAGGATTGGTGTTGGATCGGTGTTGCTATTTTCGCTAGGGTAGCCCTAATACCTACCATTTTATCAAGTACTGAACGTTCACAGCAATATCGTTCTAGACAACGATAATTTATAACAAAATAATTAATGAAAATACAAAATTTTATAATCATTTTTTATTATTGTATAATTTAAATCAATATAAAAGAATTACATATCACAAAGTATATCTCGAATTCCTAACATAATTACTGTATTATTTTGATATATAAATTTTACTAGTCAATAAGATAAACAATATTATGAACACCGACCGTAATATAAATTGTCAATACCGACCGAAAAATCAATGAGAGAAACTCATAGTTTTATTACCGCAATGACTCCAAAAGAAGTTTCACTTCTCCCGCGCGTACTCGCAACACGCATAATTTTTTTTTTCTCGAAAACTAAAATTTAAAAATAATAATAATTTTATAGAAAAATATATGGTATTCGAAAGACGCATCTTTTGAGCTATATACGGAAACAGTACCATTCTATCAAGAGTTATCGAAGTTTCCGTTTTTGAGAATCCTCTAAAATTGCCTTAAAACCGTCATTGTGTCAATGCATCCATTCCTGCTCAATAATATTTTTCATGACCTTATTCTTATACAGCTGAATCTCTAGAAAAAAAACGTTATATGATTGATAGTCTAATTTCGTTAGTTTTCACTCTATAATTTTTTAAATGATGAAAAAAATCATCTAATTTTAAGTTTTCTTAAGTTTTATTATTATTATTATTATTATTATTATTATTATTTTATCTGTCATTCTGATTTAAGTGTAGCCGATTGTGCATTTTCGTTATTTAATTTCTTTCAATTATCATTAACACTGTTCCCCACGATACTTAGCAGTCACCACTTTACAAATATAACACAAAACCAAAGTCAATAATTGTGGTGCCCTAACGTTGATATATGCAAATGCAATGAGCCTGGTTAGTTTCTACCCTCATATTTTTTTTTCTTTTGTCTAAAATATGTAAGTTTGTCGGTGTAAGTACGTTCAATTCAAGCACTTGAAAACAATCGCTAATAGTTATTAATGTATTGCAACAGGGTCCCATACTTCATGTCACTATTATGAATCCTCTTGACTTATTTCATCTTTCTCTCGATATTATTGCTTTTTTCTGCCCAAATCTCAAGATATTTTTTATATATTGAATGACTCTTGTAGAAAGATTTTTTGTTTTATATTCTATAAATTGTTTATAGATATGAATTGCGCAGAAATCTCGCTGTACGACCGATTATATTTTCTGAATTAGTTGAAACCATTCCATTTTGCATTCATCTATCCAAGCTGCCAGCCTTTAGGCTGTCTGTACTCAATAATGTAAATGAGGGTATGTGTGTCCGGATTCCTGTGTCGTTTCGATGTAGTTTCTTCGATTATAAATAAACGTGGAATTTTTATCGTTTAACTAACATTGAAATTCTTGAATTGTACACTTTTTAGACAAAATTTTTTTTTTTTATTTTAAATATCTGAAATCTCCTTCTATTAAGTCTGTTAAACAGATTAATCAGTTGCCTGTTAATTTGTCTGATTTTTTATATTTTCCCTGTGCACCGTCTTCGAGATAACTAATGTCGAATTTAACAACTTCCACATGCACGCGTACGCAGGAACTAACAGTTTCACCAATTCCAATTTCCAATGAAAAATGTCTCATAGAATATTGAGTTTCCTATCAGGTTTATCGTTATCAAAAGGAGGTTTTTTTTTTCTTTCACAGAGGTGATTTTAATTTTTAGTTTCTCCTATGCCGTTTATTGTACATACACGGAGAGAAAAAAATATTAGGTTTTACTAAAGAAAAACACTGGATTTTACTATGTTTTATAGTACCGGTAGATGTTTTGGGAAATTTAGCAACATTTATTATGTGAACAGTGAGTTTTACTATGATTGAGAATTTTAATCAGATGTAGTAAATGTTATAATACTCAATCGTAAAAATGCCCATGTTTAGAATAAAAAGTACAAAAAATTTAAAAAAAAATTACGCAGAAGCTTTTGTCTTGTTTTTTTTTCTTTCTATTACACGCTGACCGGGGATTGAACCGACGACGTATATAGTGACGTGGTAACGCTTTAGACCGCTCAGCTGTGAAAAGAAATTGGAATTAACGTAAAATTGACTCTTTTGTTTTGTATTTCGTCTTTCCACATACTTTACCATGTGAACAAAATTTCCTTAAAATATCTATAGTTATTATAACTATTAATTTATATATAAAAATCTCGCGTTTTGTCATGGTGTTTATCCGTAAACTCCTCCGAAACCGCTCAACCGATTTCCTTCGAATTTTGCATGGATGTTCCTTAGGCATGCGAATAGAAAGTTATCTATGTTTCAACCCCCTAACTTATAGGGGTGGTTCACCCCAAAGTTCTCCCCTATACTTTATTAGCATACTACACCTGACGGTCGGTAACATCGAATCCGGTTTTTCTCACAAACAGAAATTATTATTATTATTATTATTATTATTATCATTATTTGCATTTGCGGCCGAAATTCTGAGAAATTTACATAAAATAATATGAAATAAAATAAAATATTAGAATTAAATATTGCGATTGGGATTTGAATTGTTTATGAAAAATTCTGTTTTTCAACAATATCGTTAATTTAAATAATTCCGCTAGAACATTTAGAAAAAATGAAAAAGTTCCATGTAAGAAAAAACAAAAATTTTTTGTTCGTCAGATAAATTATTTGATAAACAATTGAAATTTATCAATAAATAATTGAACTGAAAAAAATTTTTTTTTCTATTCATGGAAATTTTATCCTTTTTCTGAATATTCTATTAAAATTGTTTGAATGATCGATATTGTTATAAACAAAATTTATTATAAACGATTCAAATCATTTTTAGTTTTTAAATATCAAAATATTCTATTTTAGATAAAACCGAAAGAAACAAAATAGTATATTGTGTAACAAGAGTGGTAAGGTGTGTTTTATGAAATGGTGTGCGCGCAGTAACACACGCACTTACCACTCGAGTTACATACAATATTTTATACCACGAATGCAGTGTAAACGAGATTTTACGCGCCACAAACCAAGACTTGTCACATGTTGTAAATGTTAGTTGTCATAATTGTAGTTTGTTATTTATCTTAAAAAAAATAATAATAAAGTTATTGAATATTAAAAAACAATAGATAAATTAACATCGCGAAACACGTCGCAAAGCCCAAAGGGGGGGGTCTGGGGGGGGGGGGGGAGGAAAACCCCCCCAGCATAAGAAAAAAACACATCCAATATAATTCAAATAAAAAGTATTTAAAGTTTAAAATATTTACTAAAAATAAAAAAAATTATCTGACCTGATATGATGAAAAACAAAACATTAAATTTAAATTATTGAGAATAAAAAAATTGATTAATTAATAATCAAACTATAAAATAGAATTAAATTTAAATTAAAAATCAATAACAAGTAATAAGAAATACCATTAAAAAAAAAAAAAAACTTCAAGAATACAAACAGCCTGTCACAAATATACCACATTCTTAGGTTAGAAGTATTAAACCAAAAAAGAAAATTGAAAAAAAATCAAAAAAATATTTAATATTAAATATTATTATTAACAACTATTATTTTTACATATCTTGACACACAAATATTTATTATTAGGTGTATCATTTAAAATACAATTATCCATTGACGTAGATAAATTTGATTCTGTCATCTTGGACAATCTTGGATGACTTAAATTGAGTGTATGTGTTTTTTTTTTTTATATCATATGTGTATGTGTGTGATACTATGTCGTTGAAATCGAGGCTTAACACTGAACTAGATGCAAAAAATACCCGTTGAGGGCACAAAAAACAGAGGCACATTTCGGTTATTCCAAGCACATTTCGGTTATTCCACGTACATTTCGGTTATTCCAGGCACATTTCGGTTACTCCACGATCATTTCGGTTACAGTTCTATAAACGTCAATTTACATCACCGTTAGGGCGCGTGTAAAATCGAGTTTACAGTGCATGAGTGGTATAAATTTCTTTTTTGTAATTGTCGAAAATCAAAAAATTGAAAGAAAGCAGTTTTGCAATTAGAGCCACCTTTCCCCCCACATCCGCGTCAAGAAAAAATAGAAAAACTTTTTGTCCAATAACTTTTATATCGCATGCTATCAAGATTCGAATTGTTTATAATAAATTTTGTGTATAACAATATTGATCATGACTTAATTTTTTTATTTTATTGAATGTAAAGGATATATATTTAGAATACAATATACATGGCGAAACAACGTTTGCCGGGTCAGCTAGTTATTATATATAAATTATTATTAGAATATTTATTATTTATATATAATATATGATATTATTTATTTATAATAACTATTAATTTTTATATAACTGGTTATTATAACTATAGTTTTTGTTTATAAAGTAGGATGAAAATTGCTGTGTTGTTTAGCAGAAATTGTTATCCTTCAAACAAAAATTGATGAACATACAACAATTTTTGTATTAAAAGTAACAATTTTTATTATTCAACGTTTCTCACAAATATTTTATAGTCTATAATTCAATAATTGAGAAAATGAATGGATTAATGCCAGTTTTTAATATTTTAATAATAATTATAATTATTATTAAAATATTATTCAAATTATTAAAATCTGGCATTAATCCATTTATTTTTAAAATGTCAATCACAAAAAAAATAATCTTATCTCAGACAATCCCACACAATGCCATATAGATATACTGAGGCACACAACCACGACTGATTCTTACCGACAACAACCGAAAAACCCTACATTGTTGTACAGCACGGTAACATTTACTTTGCAACGGGACATTATTTATTGAGCCGCACAATAAATAATATTAGAAGGTAAAAAGTGTGGTGTTTTATAACAACATTCGTCTAAACGGAATCACAAAAATTACGAGACGGTCAACAATGTGTATTCAGTATATCAACAATAATTATCAGAATTAGATTTCGCTTTAAGTTTGCTGTGCGGTCACTACTATTTTTATTATAATTTTTCATCGTGTACATTGATAGCTTTATTCTAATAATTTGTTTTAACTATAAAAATTACGGAAAATGGGCTGCATTGAATTTTATCATGAAAAGAACAATTTTAACTAGCAGTTCTATGCAGTAGTTAATTCACTTTTCTAGATTTTTATTCTTTAAGATATCAAGAGAACTTCGATAGGATGATCTTCTTTACCTTATATTTGACTGCATTTAGTATAAACCCTCTACCAAAGACGTAATTGAGGATTCATTTATTTCCAATAATTTCTTTCACGAGTATAAAATATTCAATATTTTCATATATTTAAATTAGAAATTTCATATAGAAATTAGAGTCAATTTGACGTCAATTTGAGGTCACTTTTTGACTTTACATGTTAATTTGATATGAGAAGTCAAAAAATTGACTCTTATTTCTACCTGGGTATAAATTTATTTTTTAATAATTCTTCCGTGTAAATAATACATAATACATAATCTATACAAGGAAAAATTTTTAAAGATGTCAATAATGTCAAAAATTTTAAATTTGCATCCTACTATATATTGTTGAGTGAACATTGGGTAACGCCCGACTTTCCTGTGTAAAGGATATGGAACGAGAAAAAAGGGAGAACAAGTAAGTTACTCAGCGAGAGGTCTTCCCCATACAGGACAGAACTCACTATCTGTAATGTATATATATATAAAATCAAACTATAGCATCTATAATGGAAGAGAAGAAAAACAGTGGATTGGATTAGTGAGTGTGACTGTGAGTAGCTTGGACCCTCGGTACTGAAACGATTCCCAGCCTATGCATATAAATCAGTAACCACACCCAGTCAAGCACTACTCTTATGAAATGATAATAGACACGTGGAAACCCTCTAATGACATACCACCACTCACTGATCAAATATCGAGCAGCTGTACTGTGAGATTATCTTTCATGCTCACTTTTTTTAAGTATTTTGTAATATTTGTATGTTTTTATACACTTTTATTTTATATTCATATAGCTCTACTATACAAATGGGAAAATTGAAGTGCATATGTTATCTGATAAAACAATTCAATGTTGCAACTTGCAATAAGGATAGCGGATATTTTGAAAAAGTTGATTGTGATGGTGACCACATTCCATAAAAACAAGTCTTATACTTAAGCGCGATACAGTATAATGAAATAACGAATTTCAAAATTCGACTATGAGTAAACTCAAAAACTTATTCAAATCTCTAGTAGGAATGAAGAATAAAAACATTCTACCGATAAATATACAAAATGGATAGAATTAATTGAAGATGTCAATAACATCTCAATTAAAAGAAAAAGTGAAAATATGTAAATTATTTTCACTTTGTAAACTTGCATAGTTTTTTTCTAAAACTCGAATGTATGTGTGAAATTGAAGAATTAAATATATTGTGACGAATGTCAGTTGTTTACTCTCTTACTAAAAGCTTCATCATTTGTTAGTTTGTTTATATCTGTATCTGTATATCGAATATATTTGTTGAAAAACAAATATAGATATGAACAAACTCACAGATGTCTTTCTACAACTTTTCTAAATATCATTTTCAAATCAAAGCCTTTTTTTTTGGAGAAAATCCATCAACAGAAAACATAGGGCCGAAAAAATAAGTGATTTTATCGAAAAATTTTGCAAACAAAAAGTGTTAGTTTTGGTGTAAGAACCATTTTGGTACAAAAAAAAAATATAGTATCCATTTAAAAAAACTAATGTCATACCTGAAACTCCGCCATTTTGAATTTTTTGAATTTTTTTTTTTTTTTTAGGCCCCCCTCCAAACTCTACTACTTTTACTCGAATCATTTTTCAATTCGAGCCATATTTTTCGAGAAAATTCCATCATCTCATTAAAATGGGACAGTCTGTATTTCATTTCTATAGCATGCATTTTGCATATAATTAATAGTTCATATTCATCTCTACCGAATAATTACTTTGAATAATAATTTGCACAATTTATTCACAAATATATTCATCATAAATGTATAAGGTCAAAAAAAACTACCAACTCAGTTCATTACTCGATTTCAATCTTTAAATGCGATTTCAAAACATATTTTAAATTTTCTGGCGCATTATAGATTTTTATAGACGATATATGTATTATATAATATCATTATACATTCTTCCTTTTGTAAGAAGCATATTGTTCTGTTCCCCTTAACTTCACCTCTCTCTATGTGGTTAGAGTTAATTTTAGTTAATAGTTAAGAAGCTGTTGCATATTCGAAATAACATACGAAGTTTTTACATTCACGAAAATAATTGCTTGAAAAATTGATTTACATCATATGGCTGACATTACAAAAATACTTTTTTTCGTCTATGTGGAATCGCGAAAATAACTGAAGCTGAGTTTAGCAAGTCACCGTGGCCATTCACTTGCATTAACATACATATCTAAGGATGAAGTAGAGTTGAAGAAAGAGAAAGACAGAGAAAATTATGATTTCCCATGAGCATTGGTACTTTCGGTTTACCGAGGTACTGTACGTTCTCTAAACGTGCCGTTATGAAAAAAATTAATTGAAAACGTTTCAATTTAAATATATATATATATATAAAGATGAGCATTAGGAAACCTTTGAATTGATTTCTTTATCCATTATTCAATTATAACTCATTATATTACTTTTTGTATGCATGTGTTTTTTTGACATTAAAAATCAATGTAGATTATTTACATAAAGAAACGGCTTCAATACATGTGCATAAGAAATATCCAGACGGTTGCATTTATAGGGAATCAATAAAAAAAATGTAACTGAATAAGGGCCCCTAACATCAATGAGCAACTGGTATAAAAAAAATCTGGATGATGGTACTTGTGATGGCTTCTTTGTGGTTGGTTGCTTGCAATGAAAGGACTCAAACAACGCAAGTTAGGGTAGGTAAGTATACTTGTGATTATTTTTCGATCTTCATCAATTCATAATAAACTGCTATTGTAAAGTCAATGGTATCATTTTTTTTTTATTTTGAAAGCTGTTTTGGAATTTGACCTTAAAGCTGAAATTCTAAACAGATTCCAATGATTATTATCTTAATTTTATTTGAATAAGTTATAGATAATAACATCTTGAATACAAAAATGAAATTTTTGTAAAAAAAATCCATCAAATTTCTTTTTTTTTTTTTTTTAACTCAATATTTTCTAGATGATTGTATTTTATTTCGTTTTTATAAATTAAACTCTTCAGCGAAAATAAACAATAACATTATTATTAGTTATTTATTATGATTATTAATAATTAAGAATTTAATTTATATTTACAAATAGAATTTGATGAATTTGAAACTATAACGCACTTCCAGTATTGTGCCATCTAATTTTAAAATACAAACATCATGACTTCATTATTATTATAAGCTCATGTTCATATGCATATAATGTATAAGAATTTGCATGAGTGCAGTGGTACTATCTGAAATTGATACGATATAGGTCTTGCTATTTAGTAGACGTTTGAATTTCCCACTCCCTCGACTTGTTGCAAACTTTAGAGGGCATTTTTTCTTAGTCATATCAGGCATGCAGTGAAATCTAATATGTTTATGATAAGTTGGTGACATGAGAAAGTACAAGTCATCATAAATAACCCGAATACCGTGGTCATCAATGAAAATAACCTGAATACAAGTCATCAGAAATGAAGAAAACCGTGGATAGAAACAATTAGAATTTTGGATAAAAAATGAAAATTTAAAGAATAATATTTGAAATGGAACTTACCAATCAAGATGAAATAATACATAATAACGTATTATGTGCTCAAAAACAGGTGGAAGTTTTGTAATGGCTGAAAAAAATTCAATATTTTTCAGAATGATAGTATCAAAAAAAAAAAAAAAAGAAGCTTGTGAGGAATTTTTGAAAAGATTGTTTTCACACAAGGGTCGTGGAAGTAATGTAATAATTTCTAAAGCACAGTAAGAGTAATGCACTAAGAGAATTTTCTCTTCTGGGGTGCTATTCTTGGTCCCGTATTGCGGGAGTTATTGCGGATCCCGCAATACCTATTCGCCGACAAGAAATGTTCGTCACGATAGAAAAACATGAAGGCACTTGTTGCTTTCATGTAAATTCTACCTTATTTTTGCATTTGCATACCACTATGGCAGCTTCACATGTAAGCAACAACAAGCGCCTTCATGTTTTTCTATCGCGGCTAAAATTTCTTGTCGGCAAATAATTATTGTGGGACCCGCAATAACTTCTACAATACGGGACCCAGAATAGCACCCATGGATTAGAATCCTCCAGAATTAAAAAAGCATATATGTTTTTTTCAAAATTCTTTAACCATTTCAAAACTGCTTTTTCTGAATCTTGAAAAGAAAAAAAAATTTTGTTTCAATAGATAATATATGATAAATCCTATTATAAAAAGGACACTTGACCGCTTTTTATTCGTGATGTGATTGGTCGAAATTTTTTAGCATTTGTTTATAACTAATATTTTATTATTTTCTCTCTCATATTAACACGTTGCTACGGGTTGTTGTATGGTTGCTACGTTTGTTTATTTTTGGCAATTAATTTATTTGAGTTGTGTCGTTCCTAGATCAAAAGTCATATTACAGCTTTTTACTAATTTCTATATATTCATATTTAATAAAAATAGTATTGTTATATTTATATATTTATATATTTATTTATATTTATGAATACAACTAATATATATTATATTAAATTAATATTTAAATAAAAAAAAAGTTAGTGTGGTTATTATACGTTACGGTTACTACGTTTATCAAGAACGTCATCATATTTATCAATATTACTTAATTGAAATAATATATAGATTTAAATATTGTATAAAATATAAATATTTATATAAATAAGTAAACATAAATAGAAAAAGTTAGCGTGTGGTTGCTACGTGTGATTGCTAATTATATTTTTTTATCAAATATAATAATACAATTGACTTTATAAAAAGCTGTAATATGACTTCAATACTTTGATTGGGCAACGGTGCCACTAAAATGATTTAATGATTGTTTATAATTAGATCAAACGATATTTTTGTTCATTACGATAATTATAATATTGATTATAAACTTGAAATAAATATAGTATTTCATGAAAATGAAAAATAAGAAAAGTACTTCACGTGATTAATAAAAATTACAATTATGATAAAGAAAATAGTATTAATAATCATATACATAATATTATATACAACGACGCGCCGGAGGCGCGGGGTCACCCTTGTATAATTGAAAGGGACGGTAGTGCCTCGTGTCAAGTATGAGAAAAAAAAATATATTATTAGAAAAAATGAAAACGCAAAAACACTACCGTGCCTATTATACACCGAATAGAAGTAACCTCTGTACTTGTTAATATTAGATCACCAATTTCAAAATATATGAAGTGACAAAATTGAAATTTTATTCAGACTCATTTTATGACTTGATATCAAGCTTTTTTTTTTTTAAAAAAATCAAATTTATTGTGCGTATATTTTTTTTTACAAATAGATTAAATTTTTCAACATTGCATTTTTCATTAAAAAAGCCAGATTTTCTTTATTATGTTGGTATAATAACATCGCATTTGTTTTCTCTCTCGTACCTTCTTTCTCACTATGATCTCTTTTTTTTTATTTTTAAATTTATAAAGTCCAGATTTCTTTTGTTACGTTGGCAACAACTTTTTGTAAAGTATGTGTCAAAACTCAAAACAAGTTAGTAAATGTGTCAAAGTTAGGGCTAGTTTTTTTGTCCGCCATAACAGTTAACTGAGCATTAAAAAAAATAATGGAGCATTAACTAACTAAGGATTAATTACTTATTGATCCATATTTTCAATACTAAAACTATATCAAAACGCAGTCGGTAAACAAATCCATTTGTTAACCAACTATCAGTTAAATTTTTTCAATCCTTAGTTAGCTGTAATAATTGTGTACGAAAAAACCGGCCCTTACAGAACAATTATTCTGAGGCTGGATTTTTTAAATTCGATATGATCAAATGACTTTACAAAAAGATGTGATATCTCAACAAAAAAAAAAAACTAAGTTTTTTTTTACAAAAAAAAAGTCAAGTATTCGAAATTGTCACAATAATCGTAAGTATATCAATGTAGATATGATACGACACTGAAAAAAAACTTTTAAAATACAGAACTTTTGTTCTTGCAAAAAAAGTTTTTGGATTATGGAAAAATTGTCTTATATTAAATAGAAAACTTCTTAATTAGAGAACGAAGAATTTCTTGAATCATAAAAATATTGTCTTGAATTATAACAAATACGTCTTGATTTAAAAAAAAAAATTCTTGAATAATAACAAAAATTTCTTGAATCATGACAAAATGTTCTAATTTTTAGAAGTAAGGTTCTTGGTTTATGACCAAATAGGTCTTAGTTCAAGACGTGTTTGTTACAATCCAAAAAATATATTAAACGAATGAGGAAAAAAAATTATAGTACATAAATAAATTTGAAAGAAAAGGAAATTTTCAAATTCAACATAAATAAATAAATAAACTCTAATTTTTTCGTTTTTATTATTTTTATTTGTAATATTTCTGAATAAAAAAAAATTTGGTATCATAAGTAAAATAAAATCTTTGTCGTGTATATAATCGCGTCGTGGTTAAGTTGGTAAAGCGTTAAACTTAGAATAGGTAGATTTAGATAGCGTTAGTATCAGGGGTTTAAGTCTCGTCTTAGGTAAAATTTTCTGATTGATGAGGAAGAATTTTTTTTCTTGATTTATTCAATATTTTTCTTGGATTATAACAAATACGTCTCAAACCAAGAAGCTTACTTCTAAAAACTAGAACACTTCGTCATGATTCAAGAAATTTTTGTTATTAATAGAGACTTTTTTTTTAATTGAAGACGTATTTGTTATAATTCAAGACATATTTGGTCATAAACCAAGAACCTTACTTCTAAAAATTAGATCATTTTGTCATGATTCGAGAATTTTTTGTTATTATTCAAGAATTTTTTTTTTTAATTCAAGACGTATTTGTTATAATTCAAGACAATATTTTCATGATTCAAGAAATTTTTCGATCTTCAATGAAGAAGTTTTTTATTTAATGTAAGACAATTTTTCCATAATCCAAGAACTTTTTTTGAAGAAGAAAAGTTCTATTATTAAGAAGTTTTCGTATCAGTTTTAGAATTTTTTTTTTAGTGTAGAAAGTCAAGAAAGAAGTATATATTTTTGACGCCTGTAATTAAGTCTGAACTATTCAAAATAGAAATTTTATACTTAGCCCCACCTAGTTCTTCCAAATGAAAATTTCAATATTAGGTATAGATATATATTATACATCAAGTGGGGTCAAGTATAAAATTTTAATATACTTACAATTATAGCGACAATATCGAATACTTGACTTTTTTTTAGTGAAAAAAAAACTTTGTTTTTTTTTTTTGTTGAATATTTATTAAATTTGTTATATATTTAGTTAATTTAATAATTGATACAATTTTTAGTCTTATTTTTTGTCGTAGTTTAATATTTTGCGAAAGCAGGTGAATCTAAAAAAAAAAATTAGTTTTGCTGTGATTGTCTGTAAAGAGTTTTCAAGCTTCTGTCAGAAAAAGTTGATCAAAAAATAATATTAGGAAAAAAAAATGGCTCAGTCTCGGCCTCAGATAATGATGGTATTATTGATATTAATCAAGGTCCCTAGATGAATTACAGGGTAAGACAGGTCATTCAAAGCTAGAATTTTGGACGCAATATAAGTGATCGGTAGTTGTGTGCATGCGTATATGTACATAAGGTAGGTACGTATGTATGCGCGGATAGTCACACATGTTTATCATTATTTATATTTGACATTGTGTGGAATTAAATTAAATTTAGTTTGTTCATTATAGATATGAAATATCTTTAACATGCCTGTATGTTTTTTCAAATATTGTAATAATACTCGAAAAAATGGCTTTCGATTTTTTCGTTTTTCACGTGAAAAAATAAAGAAGAAAATTGTGGATACAAAAAAGTAATTATAAGGGATTTAATACAAAACCTAGATTAAGTAAGGCATGTCAATATTTGAAGAAATATAAAATCAAATGAGTTCATTCATATTTACATAAAACAAAATATTATTAGTATAATAAAATTTTCATATTTTCAATAGTGTCATTTCGATGACTCTGCCTTTAAGAATGCATGACAGGATGGAAGACATTTGTTAAAATGCAATGCTGTTCTAACTTCATTTCCTCGGCCTCATGACACAGGTAATTTTGAAAAATAAAAAAAAATGGTAATTTGATTATTGTATATCTTATTATCTCGAGACAATATTTATAGAATTCAAATACTCAATTTTCAAATACAAACGAATCACAGATAAATTATAGCAACACAGAGAATAAAGATGAGTGTGTACCGTCAATGAGAAATTCTCAGAATGATAAAACGATTGAGTCTTACCGTCATGAAAGTGGTATACCGTTTACAATTAATACACCCGAAAATCACAAAGGTGATAAAGAAGATGATAATGATGATGATGATGTGATAGAATCTGCTGATGATTATGATGAAAAAATACTACTTGTTCATGAAATTATACAAAGGAAAATTAAAGAAGTGCAACCTGGTTTTGGTACAACTGGTAAACCTATTTTAATGATAGTAATTGATGGTAAGGAAACAAATAAACATATAGAGGCACATGAAGGTTATATTCGTGATGGTACACTTCGACAAAATAATGAGATTAAAATGCTGAAGAACATAGTAGAGCAACTTGAAGAATTATATACAAGTTCAACAAAAAAAAATATAAGTTCAAAAGTGAAACTTAATCATTTGAGTAGTGTTCAAAAACGTACCTGTCGTTAATGAATAAATCCATCGTCAGTATTGTTCAATTATATTGCATTGTTTAAGACTCACTTGTTAGGACATTTGAATGATTGTTCTAACCATCCACAATTATTTAAAAATTTGCAATTTATGACTAAAAAAATACCTCATAAAAATAGGTGAAGATTTATACCGAGATACAACAATTCCAGTTTGTAAACAGTGTAATGCTTTTGATGCCACTCAAAAGAGATGTATTTATAATAGACAAATGATTCATGTAAAAAAAAAAAAAAAAAAAAAAAACGTGAAGAGAAGAAGAAAAATTTTGATACGAAAACTGCAATGAGGGAACTTGCAATTATATAATAATAATAATATCAGCAAATTTGATATTAAATAAGGAAGTCAATTTGTGTGATAATATAAGTACTTTCATATTCAAATAGGAAAAGTTGAATTATTTTTCTATCATAATTATATTGTTACGAATATGAAACTAGCCATATTCCCTAATACCACAAGATAGACAAAGACAGACAGTTAGGCTAGATAATAACAGATGACGAACATAGCAACAAATGTAAACATTAGAATTAGTCTTAAGATAAACGTGAGATAATAAAGATCTAATATAAAAACAATAACATTATGTTTATCTTTTATGCCCATTCGTAACATTGGTGTCAGAAGTGAAAATAATAAAAATAATTATAAACGGAACTATAATTATTTTGTGTTTATAAATTTCTTTAATTCACTAAAAACAATTACCTAATTAAGAAAAAAAAAAAAAAAAAAAAACAAAAAGTGAACTTAAAAGGGACAACATATAAAAAAAAAAAAATTATTTATGGACCATAATTATTTAAAATATTTTGTTTTTAGGTTTTTTTAATTAACTTATTTAAGTTGATATTACTACATGGAGGAATAATTGAATTGCAGTCAATTAATCGTCAAGTATCAAGGAGAAGAATAAATCAATAAAAAAAAAAATATAAATTGAATAAAGATATTCTTGACTTAACAATTCCCTTACCAAGGCTGATTTGTCTGCTGGTGCGTCAATCGCTAACAGTGCTGCTTGGCTATCGGAACAGATACAGATCCTCTTGTTCCTATAGCCACGTTCCAAGTTTATCTCCGCACATACTAACATTGCGAACACCTCCGCTTGAAAGACCGTACAGATTTCGCCCAGAGTATAATTAGTACCCTTGGTCGATCCTTGGAGCCAGATTCCTGCCCCGGTGCCCTCTTTGGTCTTGGATCGATCTGTGAATTAGATGAAATCGCATCCCGAGGTCGGACCTGGTTTATTCATCTACTCATCCCGTTCCGGATAATTTACTCTGTATTTCGTTTCAAAGCAGTATCTTGTCTTCCAGATAGCACATCGGTTGACGATGGCCCGCAGCATCTCCCCTCCTCTTTCTACACAACTCCGTCGGTAAGAAAGCATGTTCCTGATCCACCTTCTCAAAGTTGAATCAATCAGAAGTCTTTCTGCCACCCTATCTATGGCCTCTAGTGGGGTCTTGTTAAAAGCCCCCTTTATGTCCATGAAAATACCCACCCCTAGTTCTCGTCTATCTTGGGTGCCCTCCAACTTACTAACTAGCCTATGGAGTGCCGTATCTACTGACTTCTCTGGCTGATAAACAAATTGCAGCCCATGCAGCGGACCGCTAACTCGAATCACATCCCTTACATATCTGTCCACAAGTCGCTCCAGTGCCTTGAGCATGTAAGAGGCGAGACTAATCGGTCTATACGCCCCTGGTTAGTCTTTGTTAGACCTGCCAGGTTTAGGAATAAAAACTACATTCGTTTTGCACCATTGCCACGGTACATAACTCGTAGCAATACACGCCCTGAAGGTCTTGCCTAGTGGTACAAGTGTATGATTCAAACTTTTTTAGAGCATAACTGGTAATACCCTGTCGGTTCCCGGACTCTTATAAGGTTCGAACCCATCCACGGCCCATTTAACTCTATCGGTATTTACTACTCTAGACGCAATAGCCCAGTCTCGGCGTCCCAACACCCATGGTTCACTCGAGGTATCCATCAGAGAGGTTTCTACATACCCAGGAAAGTGTTTGTCCAGAAGGACCTCAATCTCTTCCCTCCAGTCCGAGGCATAACCCTCCTCCCCGGAAGTTTGAGTGGTCCACCTGCTGCACTACCTTCCTTGACAATAATTTTCTTAAGCTTAGCCGCGTCTGGCACAGTAGAGGTTTCTCCACAGAATCTCCTCCAGGAGTCCATCTTGGCCATCCTTACCGCCTGCTTAAATTCTTTTTGCAGAGCTCTATAGTGCTCTGCAGCCCCCGGTCTACCTTTAAAAACCTTGTTCAGGACCCTACGTACACCGGATCTTAGCTTCTGTAGCTCGCTACTCCACCATTCACTATTATCCCTACCAACGCTTAGAGGACAGTTATTTCGATACGCCTCAACCATTGCGTCCCGCAAAAATGTCGCCGCGCCTCCGATTTCACTCGTAGTGTTAAACCTCGCCGGGAAAAACTCAATTCTTTTCTCCAGCTCAGCTTCGTACGCAAGCCAGTCTGCTTCGCGTGGATTACGAAAGGTTTGCAAACCATTGAAACTGAATGTATCGGTGGTCCGACAACGTCAGATCTTCCAGTTATTAATTCTACCTGCCACATCCGGTGTGGCCATCGTTAGGTCTATCACCGATTTCCTTACACTAGTTAAGAAAGTGGGTTCCCTACCTTGATTGATGACCTCCAGGTTCGTGGCAAATATGAAGTCCAGTAGAGCTCTGCCCCAATTGTTGATGTCGTCGCTGCCTTATGTGACATGGTGCGCATTGACATCCCCAGCCAGTACCAGATTCCACCGTCTATTCTTGCAATCCCAAACGAGGGCTACGACTTCGTCAGAAGGAGGTGGTTCAGATGAATCATGAGGCATGTAGACAGACGCTACCACCACCGTTCCACCTTCTTCCGATCCAGTCGCAATTTTCACTACTACTAGATCCCTCCCACAATGTTCCCTGAAAAAGTAGGCATTCACGTCCCTAACTAGAACGCACACCCTAGGCCTAGAAGCCGTGATATCTTAAAAAAATTGTCCCCTAGCTAAATCAAGCTCCCTGACGCTACCCTTGAATGCCCAAGGTTCAGTATGACTTTAGTATGCTCGGTAACTATCTTATGCTTAAGCAACGCCGTAGCCTGTGAGCTACGGTGCAGGTTGATTTGAACTAAGAGGATACTTACTACCATTCAGGTGCTTTCTCCCTTTCTGTCGTCCAGTCTTAGGGCCCTCCCCGGTCTTTTTGTCCAGCACGATGAAAAATGCCCTGCTTAGCCCGTAAAAAGGTCTTATACTCAGCTTGTTTAGCTGTTTCACCTCAGCTTCCAGTATTCCGAGAAGGAGGCACCAGCCTTTGGCCTCCTCCTCGCTCTCTTTATACTTCACCCATCCGCTGGTTTGTAGCCCCGGATTTAGTCTGGCAATTCTCGTCAGTATTGTACCTCCTTGTACGTCCTTGACCAGTTTATACTTTCCAGAGTTTTCCTTGCACCAGGTTGGATTTTTCTCCGAAATGGCCGACCGGTCCTCGCGAATAATCACGAGTTTGCGCACATCGGCAGTAACAACCGCAAATGAGAACTGTTCCTTCTCATTCCGTCTCTTTTTGTGCTCTTGTTGAGCAGACTGAAGGGTACTCCCCGATTGTCTCACCCATTTTCGAGCTTTAACAGTTTTAACAGTTTTCCCAATAGGGGTGCCGTCCCTGCAGTCCCTGCTCTCGTCAGCCTCCTCTGATTCTTGGCTGCGCCACTGAACAAAGGTCTACATTTCTGTGTCCCAACTTCCTGGTTGCTGTCCTTGACTACCAGCTCCATCTTCTCTGTTGTCCCTTGCTGAGTCGCAGTAATCATCAGTAAGCCCTGTGGCATAAATTTTTTGGTATTTTCACTTTCCATATGAAATCCCACGAGTATCTAGGAAAATATAATTCTGACCCGGCAGAGCCCCGAATGCCGAGCAGGGGTCTGAATACAGCTGGAGCATAGATCCAGTTTTTAAGAAGTCACTCTTGATGTTTGCTGGTGATGCTGCTCTCTGCAAGGCTGCAGAAAATAATGCTGGTATACTTCATTCTGCTAAAAGCCTTCCAGGATTAGCTCGTCTCCAATCAGCAACCGATTGAGAATAGTATTTGAAAATTGGCTGCATCAAGTGGCTGAAGTCGATGAAACGTGTCGGTGGTAAACACTCCATGATGATGTGGTGGCTTTTGGCAAATTTCAAAACAAGTGAGCTGCTTGTATGGCTCAAATGTCCATCCAACACCAGCATCACTGGATCATTTTCTGATCAACGTACCATTCAAGCCATTGGTAGAATAATGACATGTTTATCCACCCTGAATCGCTGACCATTCCCCAAGGTCCAGCTGATGTACCATCTAGTAATTCTTTTTCCATTCTCTAACAAGGAAAGATGAAAACTGGAGGCAAGCAATCAGCATTGGCTGAAACACAGCATTCGACAGTAATTGTTCTTCCTCTGTCGGATGCTGTTCTTTTGCCTACTTGTTTTCTGCCTTTTCTAGCTAAAATTAAGCCTATTGTTTTTTTATTTACTGACACACTCGTTTCATCAACATTATCGGTCCTAGCACGTGGAAAATTATAAACATTCATTTTTTCTTCATATAAATCATAGAAATTGTTAATAACTATTTCATTAAAAGCACGTGCTCGAGCTTCTGAAACGGCTTCATGTTTTCTCAAGCTAATTTCTGGATGACGATTGAAAAAACCTTGAACCCATCATAGCCTGCTCGACCACCTTAAAACACGTTGTCAATTTTATTTTTTTCAGCCAACTGGTATACCAACACTTGCAGCTCTCTCACTTCCAGACCATCAAGTTCTTCCGCTTTCTTTAACAAATACTCAACCAGCTCTTTTTCTTGATTTATGGTAAATATTAGGAGTTTACTTCCCATGACTAGAAATCAAAAAAAAACAAAATAATAAGTTATCAATATTTGATTTGTGTTGCTAAAAGAAAAAACAAATATGAGTTTAAAAAATATATTTACTTTTCATGACAGCCAGTTGCATATCATTTGTTTGTTCGTAAATTTTTATTTGACGTCTTAGTGTTGTCCTAGGCACATAATATGAGTTTGCTGCAGTTTTTAATTTTTCACCATCATTTATCACAGACAAAATGGCTTTGGCTTTAACTTTAGTTCCCTTACCCATGTTTGTCTATCTGTTCTACGATAAATTTTCATTGTATTTTGATATTGTTTTCTGTTGTTGTTATCTATTTATTGCTGTTGTTATTTATTTATTGTTGATTACTGTTGTTATTTATTTATTGTGAATTGCTGGTGTTTTTTATTTATTGCTGGTTCTAGTGTTCCTGTTCATTTAATATTAATTATTGTTATTATTTATTTATTGTTGGCAACTGATGTTATCTATTTACTGTTAATTATCTTTATTGTCATTGATTGTTGTACCTAATAATTTTTAGTTCTGTTTTGAAATTTTTAAAATTTGTTTTCAATGAAATCTTGTTGAATTTTTGTTTACAATTTTTGTTTACAATTTTTCAGCATGTCTGTCTGATAACTCGATTCAACTCGATCACATTATTGACTATTATTTAATATACATGAAGATGGCGATATGCCAAGTTTTGCCAGAATGAAAAAAAAATTTTTTTTTGTTGGTCGCAGTGACTAGTGTCCATTTTACCCCCAACACACATTTTAAAAAATTGTGTAAAACTGACCTGTCATTTTTTTTTTTTTTTTTTTCTCGTTAAAAAAGAAAGAAATAAACAATAAAAATTTAATAAAAAACTGTTAGGTCTTAGGGTGTCCGTTCTACCCTCATCCCCCCTATATTAAATTATTATAATTATTATAAAATTATTCTAGAACAATAAAAAGGTTATTTTTACTACTCCGAAATATTAATTGCGTTATATTATTAACCTTATTTGTTTAATTAATGAAACATAATAAATAAGATTAAGTCTTAACAAATTTATGTAATACGCATGTCAAGTGTAGGTAATCACAAATAATTACTCCACATAACTGGTGACCCCGACGTGATCTCAATACACAACTAACAATACTTGCAAGTTTCAACATTGAGATTAACAAAAAAAAAAAAAAAATAAGAATGGAAAATATAAAAAATTGATTAAAAAAAAAGAATCAACATCCAAAAACAGGTAAAAGCAATTACCAAATATTTTAATACTGACAGGAACAAAACTTAAGCTGTTGTTAAGCTCGAACCAATTGATAAATTGTACAGAGACTTTCATCATATTCGAATTTTATTCGGTCGTAACACAGCAAGACAATTACGTGGAAAATACGTTTAGCCTGGAATCAGAAAAGACAGTATAAATTGGTCACGAGAATGTTTAGCATTTCAGAGATCCAAAATTCAACGGCACAACAAATTATTGCGAAAGCAGCATGACGTACCAGATGGTAGATTCAATCATATACACATCGACCTAACCACACTACCAATTTGTCAAGGATACCAATACTGTCTCACAATCATCAATCGTTTCTCAAGATGTTCTGAAGCTGTACCATTGAAAGACATGACAGCTCGAACAGTTGTTGATGCTCTGTACAACAAATGGATAACCTATTATGATACTCCATTAACAATAACATCAGACCAGGAAACTCAATTTGAGTCATTATTATTCAAAGCATTAACACAACTAATAGAAGCAAACAAAAACAGAACTACCACGTAACATCCCCAATCCAATGGAATGGTAGAACGGTTACACAGAACCTCAAAAGCTGCTTCAATGTGTTCTCCTAAACCATGGATTCACGTGTTACCAACAGTTCTACTTGGACTAGGCAACAGTTTCAAAGAAGATATCAAAACATCACCAGCTGAATTATTATTTGGTATCACATTAAAAACAAAATGTTTATACTAAAAGATTTTAACACTTGTACACACATATTTGTCCGATGTGATCATGTCAAAGCACTTCTGGAACCACCTTACCAAAGACTATTTAAAATAACACAAAGAATATCTGACAGAGTATATCAAATAGACATAAATAGTGACATAGAAAACATTTCAATTGAAAGACTGAAACCAGTGTATTTGGCAAAAACTGAGAGTAACGCAAGTGAACGACCTGTTGACCCTGCTGAATTTCAAGTCCAACCTCACCAATGGTCTTCGACAATGGATAGACCACTCAAGACATACAAAAGAAAAACAAAAACGACACTCGACACAGGACCATGCAAAAATTTGCGTCGGTTGATAGAATATTCTTCATATAAAATAATATTTATTTTATATGAACTAACATAACCACATCAAGAATTGACATCTACAACGTCAAGTCTCAACAATGTAAATCAACCAAGGCTTATTTACAAAATTAAGGGGAGAGTATATGTAGTGACTGGCTGCCACGCCTCAACGCCTCTAGCAGACAACGGAAGAACATCTATCTCTCTCGAAATATACTTTCCCTCTCTGTTTTCTAAATATTAAATTATTATGATTATTATAAAATTATTCTAGAACAATAAACATGTTATTTTTACTACTCCAAAATATTGATTGCATTATATTATTAACCTTCTTTATTTAACGAATAAAACATAATAAATAAGATGAAGTGTTTACAAAATTATGTAATAAATTTGTACGCATGTCAAGTGTGGGTAATCACAAATAATTACCTAAAGAAAAAAAAAAAAAAACAAATTTTTTTCAGGTTTTTTCATTCAATAATATTTTAAAAATACTAATATTCTTATTATTATTTCATATTTAATATATCGATCATTTGTTACTCGAATTCATATAACTCGACGCTGTAGCAGTTTGAATTTTCGTGGCTCCGCTATATCGGTGATATCGAAAATTTTACTTTGGATGACTTATCTATTAGAAAGCAGTTTAGTGACCTTGATATAAATCAGACCGCTGAGTCTGAATTTTTTCTTGATAGTCTTGCTGATGGTAGTTTAACAAACAATATGAATGAACAACGATTACAACAGCAGCATTGAGATCAAAATTGACGTGTGTCTAGCGAACCTCAAGTTTCACAACAACATCATTTAAGTGAAATTTTACAAACAGATGATATTGATATTGATGATAGATTTTTAGATAGTGACATAATCAATTGAATTTATAGAATCAATCAACTTTATAGAATCATTTGAGTGAAATTTTACAAACAAGTGGAGGTAGTGATGATAATTTTCGTCGCATCGATATTATTGATAAAACACAAAATTTAATAAATTACAAAGCGAAGGACATATCAGAAAATACCGTGGTCGAAACATAGATTGAAGAAGCTGCGAATTATTCAAACTTATCAAAAATTACTTAATTGATGAGCGTGATGAAGTTATTTTCAGCTGCAAAACCCTTTCTATGAACTCAGAGGCGCATACTCACTTGACACCCGCAAATAATTTTACATTTGAACGGTTGTGGGAGATCGTAAGTAGCATTTGCCAAAGTAATGACGCAGTACTTGCCAACGACTTATTCACTATTGACTCAGTTGTATTGAAATCTACGCCAGGGGATTGTGCCGCACGCCAAGTTACAAAAAAAGCTCGAGGTGCTCTGGAGCTGAGATACGATGATTTATATTTATGTTTACCACCCTCGATTCGCAAATGTTTATCAATAAAAAAAAAAAAAACCAGAGTTGCTAGTAAAAACGAGGGTATTGAATTCTGTTGGAGAGTAAATATTATCGTATTGACCGGTACAATATTTCTCAATCATTCAGTTACTGAACATGCCGCATGAGTTATCTGGTATTTCGATATTAATGATGGACACACTATTTTTTTCTATGGAAACGTGGAGTTTTACGTTGAAGTATAAAAGTTTTTAATATTGCGTATTATCCTGGTGACAAACATTTTGAGCCTATTAGATATATTTATGTATTTATGGCTACAAATATAAAGTTTTAGTGAGATTGTTGTCGTGTCAATTCTACGAAAAACGAATCTATAAGTGCGACAAAATGTGAAGAATGCTTGAATTTTCCTGCGTAAAAAATAAATAATGGTAACGATGATTCCAAAAAATGTTTGATATGTAATCGAGTATCTTATAGTGAACAGTGTTATAAAAAACATTTTCAACCACGCTTATATTCAAAAATTTTGTTTCAAATTCAAAAAAGTTGAAAACTGTCAAGAAAGTATTATAATGATAGTCAAGGTAACACATTTTTATAAAGATTTGAATCAATACGAAATTACATATATTTAATATCTGTATATATATAAATAAAAAAACTGTATTTTTTTTTTTTTCTTTAATCTAGGATGTTTAAGAAATTGACGAAATATATAATGAACGAGCCGAAGAACTAAAAAATAGAGGCAGTTCATTAACACCAATGTTAATTGTCGTAGGAGACAACTGGGAAAATATTGAAGAAGTATATGTTTGGATGAATAATAATCTTTGGTTGATGGATAACCTGATCATTGGTTTTGATACTTTATTTAAATCATTTTTTACACTTAAAATACCGTTTCCAAAAGAAAGTTTAGTCTTGTGGGGATTAATTCAAAAAAAAGTCTATAAAATGGAATTACCACAAGTAGATCCTGGAGCTGCTGGTATACTTGTTGATTTGAAAAGAATTTCAATAGCAAATTTAGTTCAACAGCAACGTGAAATACAAGTTGAACAACAACAACAACAACAACAACAACAACAACNGATACTTTATTCAAATCATTTTTTACACTTGAAATACCGTTTCCAAAAGAAAGTTTAGTCTTGTGGGGATTAATTCAAAAAAAAGTATATAAAATGGAATTACAACAAGTAGATCATGGAGCTGCTGGTATACTTGTTGATTTGAAAAGAATTTCAATAGCAAATTCAGTTCAACAGCAACGTGAAATACAAGTTGAACGACAACAACAACAACAGCAACAACAACAACAACAACATGACATACAACAAGTTGAAAAGCAACAGCAACGTGAAACACAAGCTGAACAACAACAATAACAACAACAACAACAACAACCTAGAATACAACAAGTTAAACAACAACATTAACGTAAACAACAAAAACAATATGGAATTCCTAAAGTAATAGATACAGAAATTCGAATTTTCTTTTTTAGTCAATGATTTTTGAAAAATTTTCAAAACATCTTTTTTAAAAAACTACGTGTACAAAAAATCTGAAAATTTACTCGTATATTGTCTTAGCTGTCCTCAAAGGCATCCAACTTTTTTTTCGAAATTCAAAAATTTCTTTCCGAGTTAGTAACTTTAAAAAAAATTCTGAGTCAGCTAAAAATTTTCTAGTGAATAATTGTTTTTCGGAACTATGAATTTTAGTTTTTTATATCAATATTATTACCCAGATAAGCACGTATTTTCAGAATACATAACTGGTATAATTCCGGTAACTTACCAGTCATGTTGACTATCAATTTACTGGAAAATTATTGGAAAATTTTTCTGCTAGTGAGAAAAAATCTTTTGGCAATTATGGAATAAGCTCCATTTTTCCCTTAGCTCCATCTTTTTTTTGGTATATCAATTTTTTTAAATAAATTGCTGTAATTATACTCTTATTTTTCAAAATTTAATTACTTTCCCTTTATATATAAATAAATAAAAATACCAATGACAAGCAGTAGCTTTGAAAATATGGAGCTAGGAATTAATGTAGTAATGTGTAATGTTGTGCAAAAAAAATTCTGTTTCAAGCAGCACTGATTCCTTAGCTACTACTTGTCCTTGGTATTTTCATTTATTCGATAAATCAATTACACGTAATTCTGTTTTCTAAATGTCCAAGAAAAAGCAGTAACTAAGGAAAAGTTGTAGCTAAGGAATTAATGTTGCTTAAAACATAATTTTCTTGGCGACATTAATTCCTTAGCTCCATTTTTTCAATTTGAACCATAGTTTATGTCCGTTTTGTGATTATATTGTCTTTTTTAAAATTTATTACGTGCTCTATACGCATGAGTGGCTTTAACAGAAGCTTGTCTACTAGCTTCCATCTTTAAAATTTGAGCCGGAACAACTTTATTATCAAATTTATGAAGTTGGCTCAATACATCTTGAGAGTTGAATTGTACACCACCGCACAATGCTCTCAATTCATAACTGTTACGCATACTATAATTCAGTCTGTGGCCAGATAAATGCTTATTGGTAATTGAATGATGAGATTCTGCATGGTTTGTTGTTTCATCTTTCAATAGGCTTTGAGAATGGCGTGCTACATTATTCACATCCTTTGTAATTAGCTGGTATATTCCAACTTGTTTGAGATCGTTTACCATATTGTCATCTGTTTCATCACAATTCATTTCTGTAGAATCACAGTATTTGTGTTCACCATGAGTGTGTGATTGTAATGTTGATATAAACTTTGTATATCTTTTGAGTATTATTTCTCTTGTTAAATTTTCAGAGTTGAGCTGCTTGATTTTTTTCAAGTAGAGATCGCATAAATTGTCCACTTTGAGCTACATATTTTCTTAACTCGGTAATTCTACTTTTTTCAAGCTGTTTTTTCACAGAAAGTTTAACTACTAATTTTCCAGCTTCAGCAACATGCTTGCCAAAATTTTTCAATAAATGATTTTTGCATTCAATTTTTTCGACATGAACACCTAAATGCGCATAAGGATCCATGTCCACCAGTTTTTTATAGACAATACTGTCACCATCTCCAACAATAGGATTATAGATAACTTTATGGACAGGGTAACTTTGTCTAAATCCTTCTGCAATAATATCTGCTTCCATAGCAGTTGAAGCATCATTTCTGTCATAATTTTTCCAACAGTAATTTTTATGGTCTTCTTTTGGCATAATATTTCGATTTTTTGCTCTATCACAAACTGAGCAGTATTTGTTTCGTATTGAAAGGAAAAGTACTTTTTCAGTATACGTGCCAACAATAACTGCCAGTCCTGATAAAGCATCATACCTTCCATCGTACAGTTCCGGTCGCACCGTTTGGCTTGGTGGCCGGACTAGAAGCGTAGAACGAAGAGAGTGTTTCTATCACACATACATATATATACAGGTAAAACACCTCATTGACTACGTCACATGACAGGTCAATGTGGTGGGAGACATCAAATATGCGCAGGAGCATTCTATCTCGCTACAAGATTAAACATTAATACTTGCAAATAATTCTTGTAGAGTATTGTAACCTATACCAGATGTCAATGTTCCTAACACTGCACTTTCATTAAGTGGGATTTTATCTTTTTGGTCTGGTGGATCAGTCCAAACATCACCTGTGTGCCCACAATTTATACACTCTATGTAAAGTCGAGAATTTAAACCTTTATCATAATATTTATAAATTCTCAAATCTCTAAATGCACTTGGACACCAATTGTTATGACGATCGAACTGTTTATGCAAGTTCGTAAAAAGATAATTGATATCAGTTATTTTACGATCTTGAATAAATATGTCAGATAGCTCAGTTTCATTATGATCATTATTGCAACTAGTACTAATACTATTATTATTTGATATTTCATATACTTCATATACTTCATATACTTCCATCAACACATGATGGGTTACTTTCAGTTTCGAAAGTTGTTTTATCAAGATTAAATTTATTTTCTGAATTATTTTTTTCAACATATTGATAGTCAATTGTATTTTCAACAATACATGATGAGTTACTTTTAGTTTCGAAAGTTGTTTTATCAAGATGGAATTCATTTCCTGAATTTTTTTTTTCAACATATTGACACTCAATTGTATTTTCATCAATACATGTTGGGTTACTTTCAGTTTCAAAAGTTGTTTTATCAAGATCAAATTCATTTCCTGAATTATTTTTTTCAACATATAGATATTCAATCGTATTTTCATCAATACATGATGGGTTACTTTCGATTGACGTACTATCTGCTGAGGATATAAAAGCACTTGAAAATTTATCAGGTACACTTGAACAAGAAGAATTAAATTATATACTTGATAATAATTCAAGTGTTATTAGCGAAGAAAATAATGAACATAATAATTATTTAAAAGAAGTGCGTGATCGTAAAGAATGACAATCAAGTGTTGAAGATTCAGAATAAAAAAGTATTGAATCAACACTTAATGATCATCATTTTTTGTTACTTGGTGCTGTTGGATCTGAAAGAAAAACAAGTTTAGTACCACAAACAGATAAAATAATGAAACCATTGACGATAAAATTATCAATAATAATGATGATGAGAATGAGGTTAGTCATAGTGATAAGAATGATATATTATCAAAATGTTGGGATTTTACATTGATGAAAGACGGTGAAGAAACTCATAGCTGAGGAAATAAAATACAATCACCGATGAGTTCATCAGAAATAAAAAAACAAGATTGTGAATTTATTAAAAAAATAATGTTATGGACGATGAAGAATCGATACTAAAAGTATTTGATAATAAAATTCAACCAATGCAACATGCTATTAATGAATTTTTAAAAAAACTTGCTGGAGGTTATAATAAAACTCAGGGCCTAGATAAAGTTCCAATTGTACCAAATACATCGAGTGTTGTTATTACTAAAATTATTGATAATATTGAAAATAAAATATCAGATGAAAAAATTGCAGATACATTAGATGCTGTTGATGATGATGATAATGTTGAATCAATAAATTAAAAAAAACATTGAGATAATTGATAAATCTGATTATGGAACTGGCACAGCATCAATAAAAGTAGAAAAAGATAATGATTATGATGAAAATATATCTGAATTGGCATGTAAAGATAAATATTCAGAATTAATTCTTGATGCTACTGATAATATATTATTGGATAGTGATATATTTCTTAAATTGAAGAGTCACCTGGTGAAGTATTTACATTTGATTTATATTTAAAATTAATAAAAAAATCAATACCACAACAAAGTAATACTAAAAAAATTAAAGAACTCATTGAACAGAAAATTGATAATTTGATTGAAGCTAAAAAAATTGATTTTAATTCTGCAATTACTGATGATGTAATCTACCAGTTGCAGAAGTACGAGCTGCAATGTATAGTACTGATAATGATGCTAAAAAAATCAAAATTGAAAATGATGATTCAAACTTAGCATCGTTGAAGGGTGTTGTATTGAAAGAAGATCGATTTGAATCAGATAATATAAAATCAATTGATAATAATAATTCTAAAATAATTGATGAAAAAAATGACAGTATTATTGATTACAAGAAATCTTTATCATCTGAAAAACATGTATTTATTTGTGATGATGGAAAAAAGCCAGATGACAGTGATAATATCAACAGAATAACATGGTAAGAATCACTTGTTGTAAATAAATCATCTCCAGAAATTCTTGTTGTTATACAAGTATGTTTTGAGTAAAGAAACAGTATCACAAGGTTTAGATATAAGTAAAAGTTTCTGGTAATTTAATACCATGGACAATTGCACAAAAATACCAAGGTAATGAATTCCCAAAATTAGCTAGTGCAAGAATTGTTAGAATTGCTGTTCATCATGATAATCAATCATTTTATTCATTGTCAATAATGAATTTATAAACAAAAATATTAAGTTAACAACAATATCAAATAATAATGATAGTATTATAGTATGTTGTTTAATTGTTGGTTTAATAATGAACTGTCAAGTTAAATTTGATAATGATTTATCAAAATATGTAATATTTATATTATCAAAATATGAGAAAAAAGTAATTCAGTAATTTTTTATAAATTTGAACATAAATTTATAATTATTTGAGATTTGAAAAAAAATCGATAAATTAATTTATTAATCTTATTATTAATATTAAATGATATCTGGATGAAAAATACAGAATTTAGTATGTTAATTAAAATGACACAATGAATTCATTAATTTTTTATAAATTTGAACTTAAATTTATATTTATTTGAGATGTTATATCCTACACTACCAACACATGTAATATTCGGCACATAATTTTTTTCATTTCATTAAAGCCTAAAGTGGAGGTCTACGCGCCATCTAACCGTACTGAACAGACCTCAACAACCAAACTAAGGCCCACCATTTAACATCAGTGTGAACTACACCATTAATTCATGTATACCAACAGAAAATTATAAATTCTGAACGCAACCAATTTTATGAATCTAGTTTGAAATAAACTTTAAAATTAATACAACCATAAGTTGTAAAATAAATATATTCCATTGTATCAAGGAAAATACAAAATATTTGTACAAATAGTAATGATTAAATATATATGTATAAGATGTATGTATGAGTGTCCGTGACACTAGACGGAGAGAGTTTTGGTGTAAAGATGTTTGTATGTGTGTCTCGATAGGGAGAAAAAAATATAAAACACTTCCAGTCCGGCCACCATCGAGTGCGTCCGAAAAATAAAATATTACGAAAAGTTATCTTGGTGACGTGGCCTTGCCACATCACACATACATTGAAAACATATCTCATACAGCTTAAATATTGAATAAATAATTTAAATAGCAGTACGTAAAATTGTGTTTGATTTTATTTCAAATATCTAAATAAAATATAAAAAATAAATTAAATTAATTGGTGGCAAAAGTAAAATACTGATTCAATTCACATAGTATTGAAACCACACCTTTCATATGTATTGTTTTTATAAAATATAATCGAAAACTAATTTTAAGTAATACGACCAATCAATGGCTACCTGAATATTCCCCACAACATTTGAAATAATTAACAGACCAAGTAAACTGATTTTATTTGCTAATAAAATCAAGCTAAATTTTATCTTCAAAATAAATCTAAACATACGTCAAAATTAATTAACTAAATATTTTTATTAACGGAAAGCACGGAATCTGACGGGTCGATTAACCCGGAATCTGGTTAAAAGAATCTAGTTAGAAAATTAAGGAACTTAAGAATTAGTCCACGAAATAAGTGTGAAACAGCGACAAGGCTCCCCCTTTATAAGAGGCCACACGTCCGAAATCAAATCAGTTCATTCATCACAGTCAACCAGTTAATTGGAACTAATCGAACTACTGACCCACAGTTACGATCGATTCGCACCCAATAATTGCAAACTGAATTGAAACTCATTTTATTGACTTAGCCAAAATCTCTGCACAAGCACTTAAGATTTCTAAGTCTCATTTTCATTTTTCATCAGTATAAATTATAAAATCAATCTCATTTCAATATAAAATTCAAGTATATTAAAATCATTTTATTCAAGTAAACTCATTACATTTTTAACATCAATCATACATACCACAATTCAACTTCAATCACGACATCATTCTATCTGAAGCAATAAGTATTACGAATGAAGCCCTGGTCACCCAGTCAGAGTCCGCTTGGAAGTTTTGGTCAAATATAAGTCAAACCGATTGTCATACGTTTTTTTTCTCCAAACCAATGTAAGTAACTACGAAATTTTATCATTCAAGCGTCATAAATATAATTGTCAAAACAGTCAAGTACTTAATCTATTTTATTAACGTAAATCTACCGCGAGTTTCTTTAAAAGGTATTCTTGGTCAAATATTTGATCAAAATATAATCATACTGTACTCAAGATTTATAATATCTTTTGAATATATATATATTCCATATAATCTGCAAATCAAAATTAAAGTTGTGTCTCAACATTTATTGAAACTTTCATCCCTTTTTCTTTATTCCTATCACCACAAAATTTTCCCTTGGTTTCAATCCCGCTTATTGTTACTTAATTGTGCATGGCAAAACTAAAACTTAAAAATAAAATAAAATGAATTGTGTAAATTTATTATCGTCATCCACGTTCATTACCAATTTATTACAGAGATTTGAAAAAAATCCAATAAATTAATTTATGAATGTTATTATTGATATTAAATAATATCTGTATGAAAAATACAGAATTTAGCATGCTAATTAATGACACATTAATAGTTTATTAATTGTTTATAAATTAAATAAATTGATTGTTTATAAATTCAATAATATCTGTATGAAATATACAGAATTCAGCATGCTAATTAATGACACATTAATTGTTCATTAATTGTTTATAAATTTGAACTTAAATTTATAATTATTTGAGATTTGAAAAAGAATCAATGAATTTATGTAATAATGCTATTATTACTATTATAGTATATTTCGTTAGTAGAGGAGTTATAACAGTTCTGGCACACTTAATATTCATGGGTGGGTGGGTGG
>MKYW01000225.1:33053-70812 GCA_015776835.1 Aphidius ervi | reverse complement strand
TTTTTTTTTATAATCCCGCAAGTTTTCAAACAATAGTTGATAAATTTCATTTAAAAGATTGACTGTCTGGTTCGAAGATAATCACTACTTGTTCAGTTTTTTTTCCGTGAAATTCGGCCCATCTTGAATCAAGATTGGAAAATTTTCCTAAAATCGGCGATTTCTCTCAGTGTATACCATTAACTCAAGACTTCAAATATTCCTGTAAAATACTGTAAAAATTTAGATAAAATATACTAATAATTATTATAAAAAGTGGGAATTAGTCGGCCAAATGACGTCGGCTATGATTTTTACTATACTACTACTACTACTGTAAAATTTGCTGTGGACTTCTCTCCGTATACTATACGTGACGGTCCAAAACCTATTAAACACTCAAAAACCCTGAAATTTCCTTGATAGATTTTTCTTTTGTTTATATATAGCTATATAGATATATTTTTAATGTTAT
This sequence comes from Aphidius ervi, assembly GCA_015776835.1. NCBI lineage: Eukaryota > Metazoa > Arthropoda > Insecta > Hymenoptera > Braconidae > Aphidius > Aphidius ervi. The sequence continues at coordinate 70,358 of MKYW01000225.1, read as the reverse complement.
TCAAAAAACGAGACTGAACGCCCGTTTGAGCGGTCGTGTTTATTATGATATTAAATTTAATTATTTAAAAATGATAGTTATTAAAATCAATATATTGAATGCGTAAAGAAAAATATATGGGGTTGTTATTGAAAAGAAAAAAACTATAGAGATGCGAAAATAAATCAATTTAAATATCGATAATTTGCGAAAGCATCAGTTTTAAATAATATTTGAGTTTTAACAGATGATTAAAATATTGTTTTGGAAAAATGATTAATTTTATTTTCAAAGCTATTTTTAATATTATACAGATAACGAAAATAAAAAATAACCGATTAGGTGTTTAGTTCAAAGTCGAAATAGAAAGCCAGGGGCTAATGATAAGTCAAAATGCGTCAGAGCATAGAAGACGTCAACGCATCAAATAGAAAAAAAAAAAAACCCTCAAATATGATAAACGAATAATACTTATGACAATTTCAAAATTATTTTTCGTGTCGATATTGATAATGGATGAATCATTCGTTTTCAAAATATTCCATCCATATACCCAATGATTTTAATATATATTTACAAAATATGGTAATATTCAAACCAACAAAAACATCAAAATGAATTTTTTTTTTAAATTTATTTATTTTTCTCTCTTCTTCATTATTTATGAATAAATAAATCCTCGATTCAGATTTTAATTATTTTGTTTATAAGTAAATTAACGTATGACTTATTTGTTGTTTGTTGAAAAAATATTATTATTGAATAATAAACAACATTGTAAAATTAACAATAAGCTATTAATAATGAGTCATTATTAATGACAAATTTTTTATTATTTTAAATTAATTGAAAAATTACATGTTTATAATTTTTAATAAGTTGACTAAACAAGTTTTATCTAACGTAAAATGGTGTGTATTGTGTGTGTAAGCCAACGTGAGCCGATCACATCGCAAATAAAAGGCGACACTCGAAGTTAGTCAACGGACAATTATCTTTTTAATAATAAATAAATTTAATTAAAATAATAATATATTAGAATACATGTATAATTTGGTGGTAAAATTTCTCAGCATTTTCTTCACATTTTCTCTCCATTTCACCGCATTTCTTCGCAGTTGACCACCAGACAGACAAAATCCATCAGACATGTCTATTTGGAAAATTAATCAATGCGATTATCGAGGGCCAGTAATGACTCCTAATATATTTTGAATATTTCCTAAATGATGGAAAGCCGCTGGTGATAAAGAAAAAATAGTTTATTAAAATTCAAATAAATCATTTCTATTTTTGTTAGAGATTAAAATGAAATATTTATTTATTAAAAAATTGCCCATATTTAATATACTCATTTCGGTAACGATGTTGCGCAATTTGTTTTTTTTTTTTTCATCTGTTGATGTTCATAATTCACAGATAATTGGTGTATTTGTATTCATATTTTTGTATTCATAAATATATTGTATGAAGCATTAAATTAATATGACGTAATCTTCCATGTCACTACACCCATTAATTTTTTATTCATCATTATGCCTTATAAATATAGGAAAAGTAGGCATACACAGCCACTCATACCCAGATAAATTGCCTATATTTTTGATATTATTTTTGTTTGTTTCGTTGAAAAAAGGAAAACCAACCGATTGACGTCACAAATAAACGTGGCAGTGGTTTTTTTTTTTCTAGGTATCACGTGGCATGACTTCTCCCACTTTATAAATTTGAAATTGTTTGTCAACGTCAGTCAGTCAGTACCACAATAGAACGCAGTAGAAAGGTAGAGAAGCCATTCAACCATCGAGCCATCAGCTTATTGTATAGACTGTGACTGGAAACAGTCATAACAGAAAAACTCTTGAACAAGTCAACAAGTGTTTACAGCTCACGTCATTAAAACTCACAAAAGTTTATATTCTAAATTATTAATTGTTGAAATTTAAATAATTATACATCAATATGAACGGATACGGATACGGTCAAGTAAGGTTTTTAATAATAAAAACATCTATTCTTTTAATTTTACATCATTTCTATTTGTAATAGAAAAAATATATATATTTGAAAATAAGTATACAATTTAATAATAGCTATTTATTTCTCTATATATATTTTGAGTGTTTTGGAAAATAATTTTAGATAAATTTAATTAGTTTTATTTATGTAGTTTTTTTTGATTATCGGTTACAGGGATCACAAGGGCCACAACAGGGACAAAATCCATCAGGCATGCCATATCCATTTGGCAATCAATCAATGAGCAGTGTATCAATGCCAAAGCAAACTCAAGCAACACCGTATCCAAATCAACCAGGGGTGTATCCACATTCAACAGCACCATATCCTGCTCAACAAACTCAGTATCCAAATAATTCAGCTCCATATTCAGGTCAGCAGACAACTCCATATCCTGGTCAGCAGACAACTCCATATTCTGGTCAGCAGTCAACTCCATATCCTGGTCAGCAAACAACTCCATATCCTGGTCAGCAAACAACTCCATATCTGAGCCAACCACCACAAACTCAATCAACTCCATATGCAAATTATCCAGGTGCATATCCACAACAAGCAACCTCATATCCTGGTCAAGCAATGTCACAACCGCCTCAACAAGTATATCCAACTCAGGCATCTAATCAGGGACATTGCGGTACTGTTCCAAATCCAATGGCACAAACACCGTCAATTAATCCACTGTCTGCAGTGCAACCAACAACTTGTCAAGCTGGTACATCACCAAAAACCACACAAACTGCAGTTGTTAAATTATCACCAACTGTTGTACATGATCCAAATTTTAATGCTTCTAAAGATGCTGAAGTTTTACGGAAGGCAATGAAAGGCTTCGGAACAAACGAAAAAGCAATTATATCAATATTGAGTCATCGCACTAACCAAGACAGACAACATATTGCAGAGAGTTATAAAAAACTCTATGGAAAAGATTTAATAAAAGAACTTAAATCTGAAATATCTGGTGATTTTGAGGATTTAATCGTTGCAATGATGACACCAATTGTTGATTATTATGTCGAAAAAATTCATGACAGCATTTCGGGAGCTGGTACAAATGAGGATGTACTCATCAACATTCTTTGCACGTTGAAAAACCAGGATATCCACCAAATATGTGCAAGCTATAAAAAAAAATATGGAAAATCGTTAGAAAGTGATATACGTGGTGATACATCAGGCAATTTTGAGAGATTATTGGTATCATTGTGCAATGGTCAACGCGATGAGAGTGGACATACTAATATAAATTCTGCAAAATCTGATGCAAAAAAACTTTACAGTGCTGGATTTGGTTGTTGGGGAACAAATGAATCCGAATTCAACTCTATTCTTGCTCAGCGAAATGTAAATCAACTAAAATTAATCTTCCAGGAATACTCTAAACTAGGCGGCCATGATATATCAGAAGCAATCGATCGTGAATTTTCTGGACATATTAAAACAGCCCTGCTTACAATTGGTAAGTTTCTAAAAACTATTACATCATCATTTTCGAAAATATTTTCTTTTTATTTTTTATTGTTATCAGTGACTCAAACTTTTGTTGGTGATTATCTCTATGAGTCATTCTGAACACGTTCTTTTTTCTTTTTTTTTTTAACTTTTATCTTCGTTTTGTCATTGACGAAAATATGATTACAAAATTATGTTATTACTGTTATTATTATTTTTAAATTCAGTGATTATTATTTTAATTTAAATTTTGATGATAATAATAATATTTTTTCTTTATGTTTTCACTTTCGAAATTACTTTTTTATTTTTAACTGTGATTCTAGCTTTTGTTGGTGATTATCTCTATGAGTCATTCTGAACACGGTTTTTTTTATTTTTTTTTTTTTTTTTTNTTTTTTTTTTTTTTTTTTTTTTGAAACCATTATCCTTGTTTTATTATTAACAACAAGAAGATAACCGAATTATATTATTGCTATTATTATAATTTTTTAATTTAGTGATTAATATTTTGATTTTAATTTTGATAATAATATTATTTTTTCTTTATGATTTCAGTGGAATGTGTCAAGAATAGTGCTTTGTATTTCGCTGAACAATTAAACAAGTCTATGTCTGGAATTGGAACGAAAGATCAGAAACTAATTTTCATCTGTGTTACACGGTCTGAAGTTGACATGGGAGATATTAAAAAAGCCTTCCATCAAAAATATGGAAGCACTCTTGAAAACAGCATATCAGTAAGTTGCAATTTATTAATTAAAAAAAAAAAAAAAATTCATGATTAGCACTACCAACAGTAATAATGTTAATAATTTTTTCTTTATTTGTTTTATAACAGGACGATACATCTGGTGATTACTCGAAATGTCTTATCGAGCTCATTTCTTTGAAGCCTTGAAATTACTAAATATACTCACCAAAATTAATATATGAAATTATTTTATTGATTTGTCATTTTGTAAATGAAATAAAAATAAATGAATAGCTATAACAATATATGTTCAATAAAATTGATGTTGTTCAAAACAAATAATTCTGCTAATAGATGATGAATACTTTTTTTAAAAAAAACACATTACCACGACTTATTCAGCATTTTTAAAAGTGAATATAATATGGCATAATATTCCACAAAATGTCATAAAATTTATGACACATATTTCAGTCTCAACAATTGCAACGAGTATAACCATTGACCAACAAATTTTATACTTATAAACTTCATCAAAATGCAGCTCCATTAAAAAATTTAAATCAGTCCGATTAATTCGACAACTACATGTAAATATACAAAGACCAGCTGCATATCGATCACAAGGAACTTCATACACTGGGGTTCATTAAATCATTGTTCTTAAAAAAACAAACTCGGCTATTGAGATATTTCAAAACTTTCAATGGGTGGAAACTTAATTGACAAGTTTAAAAAAAAAATATGTTGTAAGACTGTCAGAAATTATTTGATAACAATTTTCATTGTTTTTTTTTTTTCAGTGATTTTGTTTTCATATTTTTTTTTATTTTTACGATTACTTTTATATTCTATTTTTTTTTTTTAATTAAAAATTATTTTAATTATTTGAATTATTTTTATTTTCTGTTTTAAACAATTTAACTTCATTCTTATTTTTTTTCTTTACCTATATTAACGAACGAAATCGGTTGATGTGTTGTTATATGACTATCAGAAAATATTTGCACCAGTATTTAAAATTATTTATGCCATCAATAACACAGTAAAAAAATCAATCTGCCAACTCGATATGCCAATGCAAAAAAAAAAACTAAAATGGAAGACATATTTGAGTAACTGGTAAGGGTACAAGTTTTAGTTTTGAGTCTAGGTTTAAGTAATCATAATAGTGTAAAACTATGGTACACTATTGAGGCCCCCTAGACGAAAAGCTGTGAGCTGATTGAAAATGAAATAAAATAAACAGTTTTCATCATGTGTTTTTTTTTCTTTTTTGGGTGATTTTGTTTTTATACTTTATTTTTATTTTACTATCAATATTATCAATAAATTTGATATTTTATTTTTACTATTTGTTTTGAACCTGTTTTTGGTAACAATTATTGTAAAGAAAGAATATGTATCAGGTATTTTATGTCAATGTCAAAGTGAAAAAAAAAAAAAAAAATTAATTTGTTTTAATAATGAAAAATCAGAAAATAAAAACTCAATTTTAAGTCTTTTTTTTTATCTATTAACAAACAAAATCTGCTAGTGATAAAAAAAAATAGTCTATTAAAAATCAAATAAATTACTTCGATATTTGTTTGAGATTAATATAAAAAAATTAATTAATGAAGAATCGATTATATTTGATATACTTTTTTCGGTAGCAATTTTATGTAATTTTTTTTTTCTATCTTTAGACGTATTCAATAATCACAGATAATTATATAGTCATATTGTTTTGTGTATAAATATATTGTATGAATCATTGAAATTTATATGACCTGAAACTTCTAAGGCACTACCTGACAGTGATATTTTATTGATCATTATTTTTTTTCTATCTTTTAGAAATTTTATTGTTTGTGACGTTGGAAAGAGAGGAAACTGGCCGATTGACGTCACGAATAAACGTGGTGGTGGTTTTTTTTTCTTGGTATCACTCAGCATATTCTCTCCCACTTTCTTAATTTGTAATGGTGCGTTTCGTTTGTCTACGTTGTCGGTAAGTGTTGAAGAGCGTGAACAGTTATTCGAACATCAGGGCCGTCAGTGCTCATTACTCACTAAACTGTGACTTGGAATAGTCAAAACTAAAAAACTCTTGAACGAGTCAACAATTGTTTATAGCTAACTTTATTTAAACTCACAAAAGTTTATACTCTTAATTATAAATTGGTGAAATTTTATTAATTATAAATCAATATGAACGGATACGGATACGGTCAAGTAAGATTTTTAAAAATAAAAATATCTATTCTTTTATTTTTACATAATTTCTATTACAACAGATTTTTGTCCTCTTTATATATTGTTAATGTTTTAGAAAATAATTTTAAATAAATTTGATTAGTTTTATATAATCATTTTTTTTTTTTTTAAATTGTTTGTCACAGGTTCCACAAGGGCCATCAGGCATGCCATGTCCATTTGCCAATCAATCGATGGGAGGTATGCCAATGCCAATGCTAACTCAAGCAACACCGTATCCAAATCAGCCGGGGGTGTATCTACATTCAACAGCGCCATATCCCGCTCAACCAACACCGTATCAACATAATTCAAACCCGTATCCAAGTCATCAGACGGCTCCATATCCAAGTCATCAAGCAGCTCCATATCCAAGTAATCAGACAACTCCATATCTGAGTCATCAGACGGCTCCATATCCAAGTAATCAGACAACTCCATATCCGAGTCATCAGACAGCTCCATATCCAAGTCAACCACTACAAGCTCAATCAAGTTATCCAGGTGCATATCCACCACAAGCAACTTTATATCCGGGTCAAGCAATGTCACAACCATCTCAACAACCATATCCACAAGCATATCAACCTCCGGCATCTCAGGCATCTTACCAGGAACATTATGGTGCTATTCCAAATCCGATGGCACAAACACCACCATTCAATCCAATGTATACAGTACAACCAACAGCACCACCAGCATGTTCACGATCAAACAATGAATACAATTATGCTCCACCAACGAATTATCACACTTCAGCATCTTCTTGTCGAGTTGCTCTATTAACAACAAACACACAAATTGTTCTTAAATTAACACCAACTGTTCTGCATGATCCCAATTTCAATGCTTGTCATGATGCTGAAGTTTTACGAAAAGCAATGAAAGGCTTTGGAACAGACGAAGAAGCAATTATATCAATATTGAGTAATCGAAATAACCAAGACAGACAACACATTGCAAATAGTTTTAAAACACTATATGGAAAAGATTTGATAAAAGATCTTAAATCTGAAATATCTGGTAGATTCGAGGATTTAATTGTTGCAATGATGACACCAATTATTGATTATTATGTCAAAAAAATACATGATAGCATTTCAGGAATTGGTACAAATGAAGATGTACTTATCACCATTCTTTGCACATTAAGGAATCAGGAAATCCACCAAATATGTGCAAGCTATAAAAACAAATATCGCAAATCATTGGAGAGTCATATACGTGGTGATACCTCAGGATATTTTGAGAGATTATTGGTATCATTGTCTACTGGTCAACGTGATGAAAGTACACATACTGATATAAATGCTGCAAGATCTGATGCAACAAGACTTTACAGTGCTGGAGTTGGTCGCTGGGGAACAGATGAATCCGAATTCAACTCTATTCTCGCTCTACGAAATGTATATCAATTGAGATTAATTTTCCAAGAATACTCTAAACTATGTGGCCATGATATATCAACAGCAATTGATCGTGAATTTTCTGGGGATATTAAAACAGCCCTTCTAACAATTGGTACGTTTTTATAAGCTATTACATCATTATTTTTTTTAATTTCTGGTTTTTTTGGTGACTCAAATTTTTGTTGGTGATTATCTTTATGAGTCATTCTGAACGCGTTATTTTTTTTTTTTTTTAAACTATTATACTTGTTTTGTCATTTAATAAAATATGATAACAGAATTATAGTATTACTGTTATCATGATTTTTAAATTTAGTGATTAATATCTCATTTTAAATTTTGATGATAATAATAATATTATTTTTTTTTTATGATTTCAGTGAAATGTGTCAAAAATAGTGCTTCGTATTTTGCTGAACAATTAAACAAGTCTATGTCTGGAATAGGAACAGACGACCAGAAATTAATTTTCATCTGTGTTACACGTTCTGAAGTTGACATGGGAGATATTAAAGCAGCCTTTCATCAAAAATATGGAAAAACTCTTGAAAAACGCATTTCAGTAAGTTGCAATTTATTGATTAAAAAAAAAAAACCCCGTGATTTACATCACCAACACATGTTATTAATTTTTTTTTTTTATTTGTTTGATTACAGGAGGATACATCTGGTGATTACAAAAAATGTCTCATAGAGCTCATCAGCTTGAACCCTAGAAATTATTAAATACATTCACTAAAATTAATATGTGATATTAGTTTATTTGTTTTTAATTTTGTAAATGAAATGGAAATAAATAAATATTAATTTTGTTATTTAAAACAAAAAATGTTTAATAAAATTGATCTGTCTAAAACAAATAATTCTGTTAAAAGTAGTCTGTACAAGGAAAAGTGTAAAAAAAAATTATCCCACAATTTATTTTAACGTTATAATTTAACAACAATGCTGTATAATTAAAAGAATCACGTGAATTGAGAAAAAAACTTCATTTTCTAGATTGAATGTTTTTCATAATATGCCGTATCGTTTTCACCAGAGAAGTCAAACCTGTGAACTATAATCAACGATTCTTTTCTTCTTTCTATTTATCAATACTTTTTATTTTCAAATTTTAAGTATTGATATTGACTTTTATTTTTTCAATTAAATACTTATTTGAATATTTTATTTTAGAAATTTATGTATTGCAAAACTGTTTTACACGAAAAACTTCATCGATAGAAGAATCCACGTGTATACCAATATCTGACAAGTCCGAAAAATCATTTTATCCATTGTAGTATCATTGTTTAAATTATTTTAATTTACAAATAATCAATAAAAACTTTTTTCAAAGTTAAGTACCGTTGACCAACTAATTTTATACTTAAGCTTTATGAGAACCGTTAAAACAGTCACATCAGGCTCTTATCAACAAGCTAAATCAGCTCCATCAAAAAATTTAAATCAGTCCGGTTGATTCGACAACAACATCTACATATACAAAAATATCCAGCTGCATGTCAACTACAAGGATCTCCATACTCTGGTCAAGCAATGTTAAAATTACTCCAACAATCTCATTAGGAACGAAACGGTACTGCTCCAAGTCCGACAACACAAACAAATGATACACAGTCATGGTATCCGCTCTATGCTCGATAACATCATCTCTACAATCAAACAATGTATACAAATTATAGAACTATCGTATGAAACTTATCCCATTCAACAATTAAAATTATCGAGTGCCAATTCAACACTATATAAAATGATTGTTGATAAAAAAACAACTAACTTACCTACTGAGATATTCAAAAACAATAACTTTAATAGACGATAAATTATTTTTTTTATTTATCAAGTTGAACAAAAAAAATGTGTTGTTGCATCAGAAAATTTTTGATACAGTTTTTTATTATGTGTTGTGTTTTGTGGGTGATTTTGTTTTTATCTTTTTTTTTTATTTTTACGATAAAAACTATCAATAACTTAAATATTTTATTTTTGATATTTATTCTTAATCTGTTTTTAGTAACAATTGTAAAATTAGGAAAAATAATAATTAATTTTTTTTAATAGAAAAAAATCAGAAAACAAAAATTTTATTTTAATTTTTTTTTGTTTACCTATTATAAGGGTGATAAAGGAAAAGAGTTTATGGGAAATTCAAATAAATTAATTCAATTTTTGTTTGAGATTTAAATGAAATATTTATTTAAAGAAGAATTTATGTAAATTTTTTCAGTCATATTATTTCTATTCTTCTATTTCACTACCACACAGTAATATTTTATTTATGATTATTGTTAACCTATCTATTAGAAATTATTGCTGGTTGTGTCATCAGAAAAGAGGGAAAACCGACCGATTGACGTCACAAATAAACGTGGTATGGTAGCAGAACCGTGGAAGTATGGAACAGCTCGAACAGCTAAGCGACCATCAGGACCATCAGTGTCATCAGTGCTCATTACTCGCTAGACTGCGACTGGGAATAGTAAAAAATACGGAACTCTTAAACAAGTCAACAAATGTTGATAGTCACTTCATTTAAACTCTCAAAAGTTTTTATTCTTAATTATAAATTGGTGAAATTCAAATAATCATACCTCAATATGAACGGATACGGAAACGGCCAAGTAAGATTTTTAAACAAAAATTTATATTATTTTATTTTCGTAATTTCTATTCGTAAAAAAAAAAAATTATGTATTTAAAAATAATTATAAAATTTAATAATAGATATTTATTTCCCTTTGTATATTTTTAATTTTTAAAAAATAATTTTAAATAAATTAAAATAGTTTTATTTACTTGTATTTTTTTTTCTTTCTTAATCTTCTATTACAGGATCCACAAAGGCGACCACAAGGAAAAAATCAATCCAGCATGCCATGTCCAGTTGGCAATCAATCAATGGGAGGTATGCCCATGGCAACTCAAACAACACCAAGTCATCAGACAGCTTCATATCCGAGTCAACCACCACAAGCTCGATCAAATTATCCTGATGGATATCAACTGCAAGCAACTTCATATCCAGGTCAAGCAATGTCACAACCACCTCGTGCATCTCAGGCATCTTACCCGGAACATCATGGCGTTGTTCCAAATCCAACGGCACAAACACCACCATTCAATCCACTGTATGCAGAAAAACAAACAGCACCAACAGCATGTTTACGATCAAACAGTGTATACAATTGTGCTCTACCAACAAATTATCATACTTCAGCATCTTCTTGTGAAGTTGCTACATTAACCACAACCACACAAACTGTTGTTAAATTAACACCAACTGTTTTGCATGATCCAAATTTCAATGCTGTTGATGATGCTAAAGTGTTACGAGAAGCAATAACAAGCTTTGGAGCAGACGAAAAAACAATTATATCAATATTGAGTAATCGAAATAATCAACACAGACAAATAATTGCAAAGAATTTTGAAAATCTATACGGAAAAGATTTAATAAAAGTTCTTAAATCCAAGCTGTACGGTAGATTCAAGGATTTATTTGTCGCAATGATGACACCAATTATTGATTATTATGTCAAAGAAATCCATGACAGCATATCGGGAATTGGTACCAATGAGGATGTACTTATTATCATTCTTTGCACATTAAGGAATCAGGATATCCACCAGATATGTGCAAGCTATAAAAACAAATATGGCAAATCGTTAGATAGTAATATACGTGGTAATTTTGGGAGATTCATGACATCATTGTCTATTGGTCAACGTGATGAAAGTACACATACTGATATCAATTATGCAAGATCTGATGCAACAAGACTTTACAGTGCTGTAGTTGGTCGCTTGGGAACAAATGAATCTGAATTCAACTCTATTCTTGCTCAGCGAAATGTAAATCAACTGAAATTAATTTTCCATGAATACTCTAAACTATGCGGCCATGATATATCACAAGCAATTGATCGTCATTTTTCTGGGGATATTAAATTAGCCTTTCTTACAATTGGTAAGTTTTTAGGAACTCTTACATCATCCACTTTTGAAATGTTTTTTTTATTTTTTTATGTTATTCTAACTTTTGTTGGTAATTATCTCAATGAGTCATTCCGAACACGGAATTTTTTTTTTTTTTTAAACTATTATCCTTGTTTTATTATTGACAACAAGATGATAACCGAATTATATTATTGCTTTTTTTATTATTTTTTAATTTAGTGATTAATATTTTGATTTTAATTTTGATACTAATATTATTTTTTCTTTATGGTTTCAGTGAAATGTGTCAAAAATAGTGCTTTGTATTTTGCTGAACAATTAAACAAGTCTATGTCTGAAATAGAAACGAAAGATCAGAAACTAATTTTTATCTGTGTTACACGTTGTGAAGTTGACATGGAAGATATTAAAAAAGCCTTTCATAAAAAATATGGAAAAACTCTTGAAAAACGCATATCAGTAAGTTGCAATTTATTGATTAAAAAAAAAAAAAATCGTGATTTACATCACTACCAGTAATAATGTTATTAATTTTTCCTTTATTTGTTTGATTACAGGAGGATACATCTGGTGATTACAAAAAATGTCTCATAGAGCTCATCAGCTTGAACTGTAAAAATTATTAAATATATTCACTGAAATTAACATGTTATATTATTTTATTTATTTCTAGTTTTGTAAATGAAAATCAAATAAATAATAGTTTTGTCATTTATACCAAAATATTTTTTCCTACTATAAAAAGGAGCATGAAGCCTCTCTTCGAGACAATCGATTGGTTCTCACATAAAAAAATGATTTATAATGCTGTTCCATTTGTTTTTGTTCAATTAATTAATTTTTCTATTAATGTTGTTTACCCATTGCTAAGTGACAATTTTTTTTTTTTTCTGCATTAATAAATTAAAATTAGTAAAGTCAATGAATGTAAAAAATTGTTCATTAATGAATAACTACTGTAAAAAGTATTTATTATTTTGAATATTTAGTAAAAATGTTGTATACGTTCACCTTCAATAACAAAATTGAAGATTGTTTAGAGCCAGAGTAATTCTTTTAAAAATTGCTTATTCGTAGATATTAATTGAATAATATTGATGAGTATTAATTAAATTATTACAAATCTATAAATAATTACTTATAGAAAAAAAAGCGCACCTTCGTTGTTTTGTATTTCAAAAAATAAAAAATAAATATTTTAGTATTCTTAAACTATGATTTTTTACTTAATATTCTTTACTTATCGGTTGAAATCGTTATCAAGAAGTCTATTGATAGATGAGAAAATATAAAAAAAAAAAATTTTAAAACCCAACACATTAACAGTATGATAATTATTATTTTAAAATAACATAAAAAAATCAATGCTCAGTAAATTAATATTTAATTTAATATTTTTTGGAAATTTTTAACTTGCTCATTCAGTCGATCACCTCAAAGGCAATCAGTCAAGTTAAGGGGAATGACAACCTTTGAAGATCTAACCTTACCTGGCGATTTTTCCAAACAACTTTTTAATTAGTAAAAAACAATATAAAGACCTAAAATTTGGTAAAGTCACTTATAATATTATGATGCAGCGCATGAGAGTATCAGAATTTGTTTATTGAACAAAAAAAATTAAAGATTCGTTTATCGACGGAGTTTAGAATAAATAAATTTCCAAACAACTTTTTTTATTCCAAAACTCAATTAAATTTTATGAAATTTTACGAGATTGATTGAAAAATTATTCTGTAGTAACTGACACTATTATATTTGCGAAATACTAAAAAAATTTTTTTATAGTTTTACAAAAAAAAAATTTTTTTTACCAACAGTGATATTTTATCCGGGGGAACTCGAAATTGAAATTGGTGGCGCTGGGTACGCTATTTTTGCCATGTTTTGGGACTTATTTGCTTATTTGACAACTGGCATTTTATTGTTGTGTCAAAAATATTTCCATAAAAAGTTAAAATTAAGTAATGTATACTTAATCAAACAATAAAATTATTTATTATATATTATACATGTCCAATTTTGATCCTTTATTTTTGAATTAAACAATTGTTTGTATTGAACAATAGAGATTTAAAAAATGTCTTTTTTAAAAGTTTTTTTGTGCTTATTAATTACATCATGCATTCTGACAATTTCATTTGCTCAAATTGTTTACGACAGCTATTCAGATCCAACTTTTCCAGAAAAAAAAGGATATCTTGAAACTTTTAACACTAGAGATTGCAAAGGTCCTTTTGATGAAGAAGCTTTTACTAAAGTAGATCGTGTTTGTGAAGATTGTTACTACCAGTTCAGATTGGATGCTATATACAACACTTGCATGTAAGTTTTTTTTGCTATTAAATTTATTAATTATTTGGAAAAAAAAAAACTTGAATATTGATTTATTTATAAATTTTATTTGTTTATGACTATTTTAAAAGTAATAATAATTTAATTTTTCAGAAAAAACTGTTATTACAACGAGTATTTTAATGCATGCATGGCCACATTGCAATATAATACAAAAAAAGAAATTGATGAAATGAATGAATCAAAAAAAAACCTCAACACACCTACTGACAATGGTGAACCAGAAATAATAATTATCTAAAACAAAAATATCAAATAAATATTTACAAGAAATAGTGTATTCCAAAATTATTTCATTAAGAGCCAACACAAGTTGTCCTGTTTCACCTATAAAGTCTGAATGTTTTTCTATAGAAAAAAAATTAAAATAATAATAATAGTATTTTTTTTTGTTATAAAAAAACATATAGACTTTACCGTTAAAACAGGGCAACCTGTGTTGACCCTTAAATTCAAAATAAATGTATAAATATATTTAAAATTGAGATCAATTAATAACTCATATTGTAAAAAATATTTATTAATTTTTAATATTGATAATTAATGTTAATTGAAATTTTCAATGACATTTTTATGTAATTTTTTCCGAATAATGAAATTTAATAAAGTTTAACTGTAATTTAAAAAAATTATTTGGCTACTTGTGTTTCATAAAATTAAAAACAGAAAATTGATGTTTTTTTAATAATAGAAAAAGAGAAAATAAATACTTTATGTCAATTTTTTTTCTTTACCTGAACAAAATCTGGTGGTTATAAAAAAACTTAGTTTATTATAAACTAAAATTCAAATAAATTAGTTCTATTTTTGTTTGAGAGTAAACTGAAGTATTTGTTTAATAAAGAATTTATTTTTTTTTCGCTAATAATGTTATTTTCTTTTTTTATACTTGCAGATATTTTTTAAAAATCCCAGATAATTAGTTTATAATATTATAATATTATTTTTGTGCATAAATATTTTGTAACAATCATTAAATTTATATGGCCTGTAACTTTTACGTTACTACTATTCTGTTTGATATTATTATCCTATATCTTTCTGAAAATTTTTTTTGTATGTGTTGTCGAAAAAGAAGATCAGTTGACGTCACAAATACACGTCCTGATTTTTCCTTGGTATCACAGTATATCTTCTCCCATCTTCTCAATTCGCAATCGTGCATTTCATTGGTCCACGTTGTTAGTATCACAGTATAGAACCGTAAAAGTGTAGAACAGCCATCCGACCATGTGGCAACGTCCGAATTCAGGCGCAGGCACTCCAGGGGTACGGGACGTGATTTATCGTCCATTATGGCTCCCATGACCGCCCGTAGTCATTTTTATTTTTTGACTAGTTTCGTCTAGTTTTGCCAAATTCAAAATAATGGACTTAGAAAAAAAAATTAAATTAGATTAGTTAGATTTATTAAACATGTCACTAAAATCGATATCGGATATTATTTTTTATATCTCTGTTTTTGTAAATAAAACGAAAATAATTATTCTAATTATAAATATTTACTTAATTAAATATTAATTTTGTGATTTAACAAAGTGTGTTGAAAGCAAACAATTTTGCTGACAGATGATGAAATTTTTTTTTTTTTTATTTCTTGATATACATTCGCGGTTGGGGGTGCAAGTACTATCGTCCCAAAATTCACCTGAACTCAATCGGCATTTTTCAAAATTAAATTAGTCAAACCTGTAAAATACATAATCAACGGCTCCTGTCTTTTTTCTTTCTATATTAATATATACTTGTAATTTTTAGTAAATTGAGTCTGGATCGATTTATTAATCAGTCACTTAAATTTTAAATTGTAAAAGTTCATTAATATAGAAGCACCCAATTTTCAACAAGTCTTAAAAAAAATTTAATTCCTTGAAGTATGATTTTTTAGTTTATTCCAATTTACAAATACTCTATAGGAAAAATTTTCAAATAAATCAATATTATTACTTGCATTGTCATCAAGTTATCAAAAATTTATTATTGTAAACATTGTTCTCTGGATATAACAGATTTCACAAAGCTTATATATTAATGACACATTTAATATACATATTTAATATATTTTTTGTTTATATATGTTTAATTATTAAATATATATATATTTGACTATAGTCACACGGATTGATGAAATTCGTTTATTACAATAATTATATATTTATAATCAATAGAAAACTATGTAGCTATGAAAAAGAAACAATCATAAATAATTTTGGCATGGAATTAATTGACAATTTCGAGTTTAGAATTATCGCATTGTAAATATTGGGTAGTTATCACTCATCTTCATTACAATATATAAATTTATAATCTATTTTGATATAAAATAATCCATTAAATATATATTTTCAAGCGGATAGCACAATTGGCTAATTCATCATATAATTTCATGAAAAAAACAACTAATTTAATGAAATAAATAAATTGAATATTTCAAATTCTATAATATCAAAATAATTGACTCAGTTATAGTAACGTAGTAAAGATGTAATTAGTGAATTTAAAAAAAATAATAAAATTATAAATAATATATTATTGTAAATTATAATCAATAAAACTAATGAATTTAAAATTCTTAATTTGAATATTAAAATAATTATTGACATACAGGTAAAGGAATGTTCACTGTCTAAAAAGAAAATCAGAACTATAATTAGTCAATTTAGAATTATAGGAAAATTACGAATAATAATTTATAGTAAACACAGTAAAATATGAACATATTTTAATTTTACAAGCCATAAACAAATTAGAAATTTATTCTTTGAATAAAGAAGTTTATAAAAAGCTTGAGTAAACTATCAAACTTGTGAGTAAGTAGAAGAAAGGTTAATATAATAAAAAAATAAAAACATAAACTCTATTTTTATTTTTTTTCTTTATCTATTACGAAATCTGCTGGTAAAAAAAAAAACTAATTTAATAAAATTCAGATAAATTGTTTCGATTTTTCTTTTCGGTAGCGATGTAGATTTCTTTTTCTATCTTCAGATCATTATATCATTATGGTCTAACTTTTCTACATCACTACCACACAGTGATATTTTATTTATCATTATTATTTTTCCTGTCTTTCAGAAATTTTTTTTTGTTTGAAAAAGAGGACCAATTGACTCACAAATACACGTGGTGGTTTTTCCTTGGTATATACAGTATATCTTCTCCCATCTACTCGTGCATTTCATTGGTCCACGTTGTTAGTATCATAGTAGAACCGTAGATGTGAGAACAGCTATTCAACTATCTCACGACACTGCAACTCGAAATAGCCATAACTAAAAAATTCTTGAACAAATCAGAGAGTGTTTATAGCTCCCTTTATTCAAACTCGAAAAAATTTTTACTTAAAAATATTTATTGGAGAAATTTGATTGATTATACATCAATATGAACGGAGACGAATACGGACAAGTAAGATTCATAAAAACGAATATCTATTCTTTTAATTTTACATAATTTCTATTGGTAACAAAAAAAATTTTTATACTGCAAAATAACAATAGAATTTGATAATAAATTTTTATTCTTCTTTATATATTTTTAATGTTTTAGAAAATCATTTTAAGTGAATTTAATTAGTTTTGTTTAATCATTTTTTTTTTTTTTTAATTGTTTGTTACAGGAACCACAAGAATTACCACCAAGTCAAAATCCATTGGGCGTGCCATGTCCATTTGGTAATCAATCAATGGAAGATATGCCAATGCCAATGCCAAATCAAGCAACACCGTATCCAACTCAGCCAGGGATATATCCATATTCAACGGCACCATATCCCGCTCAATCAACAACGTATTCAAACAACTCACCTACACATCCAAGTCAACCACTACAAGCTCAATCTAGTGATCCTAGTGAAGCAATTTTACAACGACCGCAACAAGCATTTCCACCTCAGGCATTTCAGGCTCCTGACCAAGAAAATTTTTGTGCTGTTCCAAAACCAATAGCACATACACCACTAATCAATCCAATGCATACAGTACAACCAACAGCACCACCAGTAACTCCACAATCAATCAGTGAATACAATTATGCTCCACCAAACAATTACCATACACCAGCATCTTGTCGTCGAGTTGCTCGATTAAAAAGAAACACACAATTTGTAGTTAAATTAACACCAACTATTGTACATAATTCGAATTTTAATGCTTCGAACGATGCTGAAGTTTTACAGGAAGCCATAAAAGGCTTTGGAGCAGACAAGAATGCAATTATTTCAATATTGAGTAATCGCAATAACCAACAAAGACGAAAAATTGCAAAGTGTTATAAAATACTACATGGAGGAGATTTAATAAAACAACTTCAGTATAAAATATCTGGTAAATGTAAGGATTTGATTGTTGCAATGATGACACCAATTGTTGATTATTATGTCAAAGTAATTCATGACAGCATTTCGAAAGTTGGTACAGATAAAGATGTACTTATTATCATACTTTGCACATTGAGTAATCAAAATATCCACCAAATATGTGTCAGCTATGAAAACAAATATGGCAAATCGTTGGAGAGTGATATACGTAGTAATGCATCAGGCCATTTAAAGACATTATTGGTATTACTGTGTAATGGTCAACGTGATGAAAGTAAAAAAACTAATAGAAAATCTGCAAAATCTGATGCAAAAAGACTTCACAGTGCTGGCATTTGTGACTTGGGAACAAATGAGTTAGAATTCAATTTTATTTTTGCTCAACGAAATGTACACCAATTGAGATTAATTTTTCAAGAATACTCTGAACGATATCACCATGATATATCAACTGTGATTAATTCTGAATTTTCTGGGAATACCAAAAAAGCCTTTCTTACAATTGGTAAGTTTTTAAAAACTATTACATCATTTTTTAATAGTATATTATGTAACAAGAGTGGTAGGTTGTGTTTTATTTGATGGTGTGCGCGCGCACCATCAAATAAAACACACAGTTACCACTCGAGTTACATACAATATTTTATACCATGAATGCAATTGTAAACGAGATTTTACGCGCCACAAACCTTGTCAAATGTTGTAAGTGTTAGTTGTCATAATCGTAGTTTGTTATTTGTCTTTAAAAAAAAAAAAAAATAATAAAGTTATTAAATATTAAAAAACAATAGATAAATTAACATCGCGAAACACGTCGCGAAGCCCAAAGGGGGGGGGGGGGAAACCCCCCCAGCATAAGAAAAAAACACATCCAATATGACTCAAATAAAAAGTATTTCAAGTTTAAAATATTTACTAAAAATAAAAAAAATTATCTGACCTGATATGATAAAAAATAAAACATTAAATTTAAATTATTTAGAATAAAAAAATTGATTAATTAATAATCAAACTATAAAATAGAATTAAATTTAAATTAAAAATCAATAACAAGTAATAAGAAATACCATTAAAAAAAAAAAAAAACTTCAAGAATACAAACAGCCTGTCACAAATATACCACATTCTTAGGTTAGAAGTATTAAACCAAAAAAGAAAATTGAAAAAAAATCAAAAAAATATTGTAATATTAAATATTATTATTAACAAATATTATTTTTACATATCTTGACACACAAATATTTATTATTAGGTGTATCTTTTAAAATACAATTATCCATTGACGTAGATAAATCTGATTCTGTCATCTTGGACAACCTTGATTCTTGGATGACTAAAATTGTGTGTTTTTTTTTTTTTTATATCATATGTGTATGTGTGTGATACTACGTCGTTGGAATCGAGACTTAACACTGAACTAGATGCAAAAAACACCCGTTGAGGGCGCAAAAAACAGAAGCACATTTCGCTTATACTACTCGACTATTTCGCTTATAACACGACTATTTCGCTTATAACACGAGTGTTTCGCTTATAACGCGCGTGATTCGCTTACGCGCCTATAATCGTCAATTTACTTCACCGTTAGGGCGCGTGTAAAATCGAGTTTACAATGCATGAGTGGTATAAAATATTTTTTTTATTTTTTATTGTTATAATGAACTTTTGTTGATGATCAACACTATAAGTAATTCTGAACACGTTATTTTTATATTTTTTTCGGAAACTTTTATCCTTGTTTTGTCATTGACAAAAATTCGATAACGGATTTATGTTATTTATATGATTATTATTTTCGAATTTCGTAATTAATATTGTAACTTAAATTTTAATGATAATAATATCAATATTTTGTCTTTATATGATTTCAGTGGAATGTGTAGAAAATAGTGCTTTGTATTTTGCTGAGCAATTAAATGACTCGATGTCTGAAGCAGAAACAAAAGATCAGAAATTAATTTTTATCTGTGTTACACGTTCCGAAGTTGACATGGGAGATATTAAAGAAGCCTTTTATCAAAAATATGGAAAAAATCTTGGAAAACGCATTTCAGTAAGTTGCTATTTATTAATTTGAAAAAAAAAAAAAATCCTGATCAGCACCACCAACAGTAATAATGTTTTTAATTTTTTTTTTATTCATTTGATTACAGGAGAATACATCTGGTGACTACAAAAAATGTCTCTTAAAGCTCATCAACTCAAACTCTGGAAGTGGTTATCTACGTCTCTTTTTGTTATCATTATTTCTAATACCGTGCTTGTTTCTCATGCTTATTTCTATTTTTGTAGGTATGAAAATGAGTAAATATTAATTTTATAATTTAACAAAGTGTGTTTGAAGCAAACGATTCTGCTGATAGCTGATGAATATTTTTTTTTTCCGATTTACATTTGCGGTTAGGTATACAAGCATACTATCGTTCCATAACTCATCTGGACTAATTTGGCTTTTTATTAAAGTAAATGAGTCGAACCTGTCAAATATAATCAATGACTCCTGTCTTGGTCCTCTCTATCAAAGCTCTTTATTTTTAGTTTTGATATTGAGTTTGAATTTTTTGATTGATCAACTATGTGAATGTTAAATTGTAGAAGTTCATTGATAAAATCATCAACGTGTATACTGTATCCAACAATCAAAAAACAATTTTATTCATTGTATAATAATAAACTATGTAGCTGTAAAAAAAAAAAATTAAAAATAATTTTGACCTGAAAATAATTGACAATTCCAAGTTTAAAATTATCGCACTGTAAATATTGAGTATAGTTATCATTTATCACTTGTCACTTATCTTATTATTATAATGTATAAATTATAATGTGTTTTCACATGAAATAATTTAGTATCTAGATTCTTGTCATCACGAATCAACTAAAATATAAAACTAACATATTCAAACACAATAATATCGAGTTATTAATGCACGAATAAGATCGTGTTCACATAAAAAAAAAATGTGTGTGCTAGCAGTACGCCCACGGAAGTGAAACTTCTTTCGAAGGAACACAGTCTGTCTGGTTTTTTGTAACAATTTTACAAATATTAACAATCGATCAATTAATAACCATAATATAATATATATAAATGAGAATATAAATATAAATAATAATATCAATATTATATCGTTATTAATATTATTATTACTATTAATAATATTATTATGTTACCATTTATGTTATTATAAATTTATAATATTATTAAAACTATTATTGTTATTATTATTATTGATTTATATATCATTATTACTATGAATTCATATAAATAATAATAACTATAATTTCAATGAGACTTTCCAAGGATTGATTAATCTTAACTTTTAGATATTATAGTAATAAATTATTACTAATAATAACTTAAAAAAATTTTTGTTTGCGATCAGTATAAAATATTTATTTAATGAAGGATTAATGACATTTATTGTTTTTTTTTTTTTTCGGTAACAATGTTATATTAAATATTCTTTTTGACAATCTTCAGATATCATTTAAAAATCACAGACAATTATTAAATCATTTTTTTTCTGTTTATTTTTATTATTTTCAAATTTAGCGATTACTATTTTGTTCTGAATTTTCATAATCAACTAATTTGGCTATTGCGTAGTTCAAAAACAATAACGTCATTAAATGACAAATACTTTTTTTTCAAGTATCGAGTTTAATAAAAAAAATTAGTTGTTGTATGACTATCAAAAAATTGAAGCCTTACTCGAGTAACTGGTAAGGGTACAAATTTTAGTTTCGAGTTGAAGTTTAAGTAATCATATAATATTGTAAAACTATCGTACACTATTAAGACCCTCTCGACAAAAAGTTGTGGGCTTATTATTGACATTAGAATAACATAAACAGTTTTCATCATGTGTTTTTTTTTTTTGGTGATTTTGTTTTCATATTTTTTTTTTATTTTACTTTCAATATTATCAAAAACTTTGATATTTTATATTTACTATTCGTTATAAATCTGTTTTTGGTAGAAATTATTGTAAAGTAAAGTATTTTTATGTCAATGTCTAAATGAAAAAAAAATTATAATTTGTTTTACTAACAAAGAATCAGAAAATAAGAACTCAATTTTTATTTTTTTTCTTTATCTATTAACAACTAAAATCTGCTGGTAATAAAAGAAAAAATAGTTTATTAAAATTTAAATTAATTATTTCTATTTTTGATTAAGAGTAAACTAAAATATTTGTTTAATAAAAAATTTATTTTTTTTTTCGCTAATAATGTTATTTTCTTTTTTTATACTTGCAGATATTCGTCAAAAACCCCAGATAATTAGTTTATAATATTATAATATTATTTTCGTGCATTAATGTCTTGTAATAATCATTAAGTTTATATGGCCTGGAACTTTCACGTCATTACTATACAGTGATATTCTGTTTGATATTATTATTATCCTATCTTTGTGAAAATTTTTTTTGTATGTGTTGTTGGAAAGAGAGGACCAATTGACGTCACAAATACACGTAGTGGCTTTTCCTTGGTATATACAGTATATCTTCTCCCATCTACTCAATTCGCAATCGTGCATTTCATTGGTCCACGTTGTTAGTATCATAGTAGAACCGTAGATGTGAGAACAGCTATTCAACTATCTCACGAAACTATCATAGTCGCCAAGTAAATAACTCAACAAGTGCTTATAGCTCCCTTCATTTGAACTCACGAAAGTTTTTGCTTTAAGTTATAAATTGGTGAAACTCAATTAATTAAACATTAATATGAACGGATACAAATACGGACAAGTAAGATTTATGAAAAAAAAATATCTAATCTTTTAATTTTACATCATTTCTATTCGTAACCGTGATTACAAAAATTGTCTCATATAGAGCTCATCAACGTGCACCCTAGAAATTATTATTGGATGGGATTCTTTTCCATGATATGCTCATTTCTCATCGAGCTCATCTGCAGCTGAACAGTTAAATTTATTAAACATGTCACTAAAATCGATATCTGATATTATTTTTCATATCTCTGTTTTTGTAAATAAAACGAAAATAATTATTCTAATTATAAATATTTACTTAATTAAATATTAATTTTGTGATTTAACAAAGTGTGTTGAAAGCAAACAATTTTGCTGACAGATGATGAAATTTTTTTTTTTTTTATTTCTTGATATACATTTGCGGTTGGGGGTGCAAGTACTATCGTCCCAAAATTCACCTGGACTCAATCGGCATTTTTCAAAATTAAATTAGTCAAACCTGTAAAATATATAATCAACGACTCCTGTCTTTTTTCTTTCTATATTAATATATACTTGTGATTTTTAGTGAATTGAGTCTGGATTGATTTATTGATCAATTACTTAAATTTTAAATTGTAAAAGTTCATTAATATAGAAGCACCCAATTTTCAACAAGTCTTAAAAAAAATTCAATTCCTTGAAGTATGATTTTTCAGTTTATTCTAATTTACAAATACTCTATAGGAAAAATTTTCAAATAAATCAATATTATTACTTGCATTGTCATCAAGCTATCAAAAATTTATTATTATAAACATTGTTCTCTGGATATAACAGATTTCACAAAGCTTATATATTAATGACACATTTAATATACATATTTAATATACTTTTTGTTTAAATTTATGTTTAATTATTAAATATATATATATATATATATATATATATAGTCACACGGATTAAAGGAATTCGTTTATTATAATAATTATTTTAATATTAAATAATCCGGTAAATATATCTTTTTAAGCAGATAGCAAAATTGGCTTATTCGTCATACAATTTCATAAAGAAAACAACTAAGTTAATGAAATAAATAAATTGAATAATTCAAATTCTATAATATCAAAATAATTGACTCAGTTAGTGACGTGGTAAAGATGTAATTACTAATTAGTGAATTTGAAAAAAATAATAAAATTATAAATAATATATTTTTGTAAATTATAATCAATAAAACTAATGAATTTAAAAAGTTTAAACTAAAAATTAAAATAAGTATTGACATATGGTTAAAAAATGTCCACTGTCTAAAGAGAAAATAATAACTATTATATAATTAATCAATTTAGAATTATAGAAAAATTATGAATAATAATTTATTGTAAACACAGTAAAATAAACATATTTTAATTTTACAAGCAATGAATAAATTAAAAATTTATTTTTTGAATAAAAAAATTTATAAAAAGCTTGAGTAAACTATCAAACTTGTGAGTAAGTAGAAGAAAGGTTAATATAATGAAAAAATTAAAAATAAAAACTCTATTTTTATTTTTTTTCTTTATTTATTACAAAATCTGCTGGTAAAAAAAAAAACTAATTTAATAAAATTCAAATAAATTGTTTCTATTTTTGTTTGAGATTAATATAAAATATTTATTTAATAGAGAATTGATTATGTTCAATGTACTCGTTTTGGTAGCAATGTAATTTTCTTTTTCTAATATCTTTAGATCATTAAATCATTATGGTCTAACTTTTCTACATCACTACCACACAGTGATATTTTATTTATCATTATTATTTTCCCTGTCTTTCAGAAATTTTTTTTTGTTTGTGTCGTCAGAAAAAGAGGACCAATTGACGTCACAAATACACGTAGTGGTTTTTCCTTGGTATATACAGTATATCTTCTCCCATCTACTCGTGCATTTCATTGGTCCACGTTGTTAGTATCATAGTAGAACCGTAGATTTGTAGAACAGCTATCCAACTATCTCACGAGACTGCAACTCGAAATAGCCATAACTAAAAAGTTCTTGAACAAATCAGCAAGTGTTTATCATATAACTCCCTTCATTTAAACTCGAAAAAGTTTTTACTTATATGAATATTTATTGGAGAAATTTGATTAATTATACATTAATATAAACGGATACGAATACGGACAAGTAAGATTTCGAAAAATGCAAATATCTATTCTTTTAATTCTACATAATTTCATTTAATAAAAAAAATTTATATATATTAAAAATAAATATAGAATTTAATAATAGATTTTTATTCCTTTTTATATATTTATAATGTTCTAGAAAATAATTTTAATCAAATTGAATTAGTTTCATCTAATTATTATTTTTTTTTTTTCTAATTGTTTGTTTCAGAAACCACAAGGACCACCACCAAGTCAAAATCCATCGGGAATGCCATGTCCATTTGGTAATCAATCGATGGAAGATATGCCAATGCCAATGCCAATGCCGATGCCGATGCCGATGCCAACTCAAGCAACACCGTATCCAAATCAGCCAGAGATATATCCATATATAACAACACCATATCCAGCCCAGACATCTCAGGCTCCTGACCAGGAACATTGTAGTGCTGTTCGAAAACCAATGGCACAAACACCACCAATCAGTCCCATGTATACAGTACAACCAACTGATTATTATGTCAAAGAAATTCATGACAGCATTTCGGGAGTTGGTACAGATAAAGATGTACTTATTATCAATCTTTGCACATTGAGGAATCAGGAAATCCACCAAATATGTGCCAGCTATAAAAACAAATATGGCAAATCGTTGAAGAAGGATATACGTAGTAATACATCAGGCCATTTAAAGACATTATTGGTATTACTGTGTAATGGTCAACGTGATCAAAGTACACAAACTGATATAAAATCTGCAAAATCTGATGCAAAAAGACTTCACAGTGCTAGTACTTGTCACTTGGGAACAAATGAGTTTGAATTCAACTTTATCTTTGCTCAAAGAAATGTACACCAATTAAGATTAATTTTTCAAGAATACTCCAAACTATACGAACATGATATATCAACTACGATTTGTCGTGAATTTTCTGGGTATACCGAAAAGGCCCTTCTTACAATTGGTAAGTTTTTAGAAACTATTACATAATTTTTAAAAACAGTTTTTAATATTTTATTGTTATAAACTTTTGTTTATGATCAACACTAAGTAATTCTGAGCACATTATTTTTAAATTTTTTCGAAAACTTTTATCCTAGTTTTGTCATTGACATCGAATATGATAATAAACAGAATTATTTTATTACTATCATTATGATCATGTTCATTTGAATTTTGATGATAATAATAATATCATTTTTTTTTATGATTTCAGTGAAATGGGTTGAAAATAGTGGATACGAAAACGGACAAGTAAGATTTATAAAAAAAAATATCAAATCTTATAATTTAACATCATTTCTATTCATGACAAATAAAAGCTAAATATTTTTAAGAAAATATAGAATTTAACAATAAATTTTTTTTTTCTCTATGGATTTTCGATGTTTAAAAAAAAAAATTTAAATAAATTTTATTAGTATTACTTATTTATTTTTTTGTTTTTTAATTATTCATTACAGGGACTACAACGACCACCACCAGGTCATAATCCATCAGGCATCTCATGTTCATTTGATAATCAATCAATTGGAGATATGCCGATGCCAATGCCAACTCAAGCAACACCGTATCCAAACAACTCACTTACACATCCAAGTCAATCACTACAAGCTCAATCTAGTGATCCTAATGAAGCAAATTTACAACCACCTCAACAAGCATATCCACTTTCAGCATCTTCTTGTCAAGTTGATCCATTAGCAACAAACACACAATTTGTTGGTAAATTAACACCAACTGTTTTACATAACCCAAGTTTCAATGCTCCTAATGATGCCGAAGCTTTACGGAAAGCAATAGATGGCTATGTAACAGACAAAGAAGCAATTATAACAATATTAAGTAATCGTAATAATCAACATAGACAAAATATTGCAAATAGTCTTGAAACACTACATGGAAGAGATATAATAAAAGAACTGAAGTCTAAGCTGAGTGGTAGATTCAAGGATTTAATTGTTGCGATGATGACACCAATTATTGATTATTATGTCAAAGAAATTCATGACAGCATTTCAGGAATTAGTCCAGATAAAGAGGTACTCATTATTATTCTTTGCACATTGAGTAATCAAGATATCCACCAAATACGCGCCAGCTATGAAAACAAATATGGAAAATCGTTGGAGAGTGATATACGTAGTAATACATCAGGCCATTTTGAGAGATTATTAGTATCATTGTGTAATGGTCTACGTGATCAAAGTACACAAACTAATAAAAAATCTGCAAGATCTGATGCAACAAGACTTCACAATGCTAGTACTTGTCACTTGGGAACAAATGAGTTTGAATTCAACTTTATTTTCGCTCAAAGAAATGTACACCAATTGAGATTAATTTTTCAAGAATACTTAAAACTATATGGCCATGATATATCAACTGCGATTAGTCGTGAATTTTCTGGGAATACCGAAAAGACCCTTCTTACAATTGGTAAGTTTTTAGAAACTATTACGTCATTTTTTGAAATATTTCTTTTATTTTTTATTGTTATAAACTTTTGTTGATGATCAATATTTGTATGATTATTATTTTTAAATTTAGTAATTAATATTTTAACCTGAATTTTAATGATCATAATATCAATATTTTGTCCTTATATAATTTCAGTGGAATGTGTAAAAAATAGTGCTTTGTATTTTGCTGAGCAATTGAATGACTCGATGTCTGAAATGGAAACAAAAGATCAGAAGTTAATTTTTATCTGCGTTACACGTTCCGAAGTTGACATGGGAGATATTAAAGAAGCCTTCTATCAAAAATATAAGGAAACTCTTGACAAACGCATTTCAGTAAGTTGCTATTTATTAGTTTAAAAAAAAATCCTGATCAGCACTACCAACAGTAATAATGTTTATAATTTTTTATTTATTTATTTGATTACAGAAGAATATGTCTGGTGACTTTAAAAAATGTCTCATAGAGCTCATCAACTTGAACTCTGAAAATGGTTATCTAAGTCTCTTTTTGTCAGCATTACTTGAAATACTGTGCTTTCTTTTCTATATCTTTTTGATCATATTACTTATTATAATGGCCCCTTTTGCCTTGATTTTTCTTATTTTTATATGTGCGTCAATAATTGAAATTGAAGAAAAAAAAAAAAATATCGCTACTCCAAATTCTTAGAAGAATAACTGTGCTGCGTAGTAAAGGCAGGGTATTTTGAATTTAGCTTATTCTTATTTGTTATACCTGTATATACTACCCTGCATATCTCAATTTTGCTGCAAAGCTAAAAGTGATGTAAAGTGTATACTGTAATTTATATTATCGACACAATATTTTTTATTTATCAGAACATTAAAAAACTCAAAAATTGATTTTTGCCCGACGATTACATGCTAGCACAGTAAAAAATGTGAGTTTGTTTTCTCAGTGTGCAATTCAACAAAGTGTGTTTAAAGCAAACGATTCTGCTGATAGATGATGAATATTTTTTTTTTTCCGATTTACATTTGCGGTTAGGGATACAAGCATACTATCGTTCAAAAATTCCCCTCAACTAATTTGGCATTTTTGAGAAGTAAATGAGTCAAAACTGTAAAATATAATCAATGACTCTTGTCTTTGTGCTTTATCAAAGGTCTTCATTTTTAGTTTTTACATTTAGTTTAAATTTTTAGATTGATCAACTATTTGAATGTAAAATTGTAAAAGTTCATTGATAGAATCATCTACGTTTATACTATATCCAACAATCTAACAAAGAAAAATTTCATCTATCGGAGAATAATTTTTTAGTTTATTTCAATTTAACAATAATCAAGAGGAAAAAATTTTCAATCAATCAATATAATGTCTTGCATTGGCATCAAGTTATCAAACATTTATAGTAAACGTTTTTTTTTCAGGATATAATAAACTTTCGAAGGTTAATTTGAATAACACATTTCATATATGTATTCGGCTACAGTCAAACAGATTAAAAAAATTCGTTTATTACATTAGTTTTATATTTATAAATCATGTAAGCAGTGATAAAGTAATGATCAATAATCAACTATGTATACCTGTGAAATAGAAATAATCACAAATAATTTAGACTTGAAAATAATTGACGATTCCAAGTTTAAAATTTACTTGCCACTTATCTTTATTATAATGTGTTTTCATATGAAATAATTCAGTTAATACATTTTTGTCATTACGAATCAACTAATATATGAAATAAACATATTAAAACACAGTATTATCGAATTATTGATGCACGAATATTATCGTGTTGACATAAAAAAAAAAAAATGTGTGTGATAGCAGTATGCGCGAGGAAGTAAAACTTACTATGAAATTGACTTTGAATCACTTATAAATTATGAATTACATCAAAAGTAAAATTTTTGCTGATATCAAGTTGTTTAAGTTCTGATAAATCATTGAAAATACTCAACTCAAGGTTTTGTAGTTCATTCGAATTTAAATTCAAAATACGGAGTTTTTTTAAACCATTCAATACATCTTTTGATAAAGTTGTCAGTTTGTTTTCACTAATATTAAGTTCCTGAAGTTCTGATAAATTATTGAAAACACCTGACCCAAAATTTTGTAGTTTATTTGAATTTAAATTTAAAATACGAAGCTTTTGTAAACCATTCAATACATCTTTTGATAAAGTTGTCAGTTTGTTTCCGCTAATAATAAGTGTATGAAGTTCTGATAAATTATTGAAAATACCTGGCTCAAGGTTTCGTAGTTCATTCGAATCTAAATTCAAAATAAAAAGCTTTTCTAAACCATTTAATACGTCTTTTGATAAAGCTGTTAGTTTATTTTTGCTGAGATTAAGTCCATGAAGTTGTGATAAATCGTTGAAACAACCTGACTCGAGATTTTGTAGTTTGTTTGAATTTAAAACAAGATTAGAAAGCTCTTTTAAACTACAAAATATGTCTTTTGATAAAATTGTCAGTTTGTTTTTGCTGAGATTAAGTTCCTGAAGTTGTGATAGATCATTGAAACAACCTGACTCAAAGTTTTGTAGTTCATTTGAGTTTAAATTTAAGACACTAAGCTTTTGTAAACCATTCAAAACATCTTTTGATAAAGTTGTCAGTTTGTTTCCGCTAATATCAAGTGTATGAAGTTCTGATAAATTATTGAAACAACCTGACTCAAGGTTTTGCAGCTCATTCGAATTTAAATCTAAAGTACGGAGCTTTTGCAAACCATTAAATATATCTTTCGATAAAGTTGTCAGTTGGTTTCCGCTAATAATAAGTGTATGAAGTTCTGATAAATTATTGAAAATACCTGGCTCAAGGTTTCGTAGTTCATTCGAATCTAAATTCAAAATAAAAAGCTTTTGTAAACCATTCAATACGTCTTTTGATAAAGTTGTTAGTTTGTTTTTGCTGAGATTAAGTCCCTGAAGTTGTGATAAATCATTGAAACAACCTGACTCGAGATTTTGTAGTTTGTTTGAATTTAAATCGATATTGGAAAGCTCTTTTAAACTACTAAATACGTCTTTTGATAAAGTTGTTAGTTTGTTTTTGCTGAGATTAAGTCCCTGAAGTTGTGATAAATCATTGAAACAACCTGACTCGAGATTTTGTAGTTTGTTTGAATTTAAATCGATATTGGAAAGCTCTTTTAAACTACTAAATATGTCTTTTGATAAAGTTGTCAGTTTGTTTTTGCTGAGATTAAGTCCCTGAAGTTGTGATAAATCATTGAAACAACCTGACTCGAGATTTTCTAATTTGTTTGTATTCAAATCCAATTTACAAAGCTCTTTTAAACTACTAAATATATCTTTTGATAGAGTTGTCAAATTGTTTTCGCTGATAGAAAGATCTTTTAGTTTCAATAAATCATTAAAAGTACCTGTCTCAAGGTGAATCAGTTGGTTTGAATGTAATCGTAGGAGACGTAGACTCAGTAGACCACTGAATATATCTTTTGATAGAGTTGTAAGTTTGTTTTCGCTAATATCAAGTATATCAAGTTGTGATAAATAATTGAAAATACCTGGCTCAAGGTTTTGTAGTTCATTCGAATTTAAATGTAGGGTCTTAAGCCTTTGTTGATCATTGAATATATCCTTTGATAAACTTGTCAATTGGTTTTTATTGATATAAAGTGTCTCAAGCCTTGGTAAATTATTGAAAATACCTGACTCAAGATTATCTAGGTTGTTTGATTTTAAACGTAGGTAACACAGATTTTCAAGATCATTGAATACACTTTTGGGCAATGATGTCAAGCTGTTATTGCTGATATCAAGATTCTCAAGTTGTGATAAATCATCGAAACAACCTGACTCAAGATTGTTTAATCTGTTTGATTCTAAATTTAAGTCATGAAGATTTACAAGGTCATTGAATACATCTTTGGATAATGTTGCTAGACTGTTATCGCTGATATCAAGCTTGCGAACTTGTGATAAACAATTGAAATAACCTGACTCAAGATTGTATAGTTCGTTGTTGCTTATATCAAGCTCGCGAAGTTGTGATAAACAATTGAAACAACCTGACTCAAGATTGTGTAGCTTGTTCGAAGATAAATTTAGTATCTGAAGATTTTCAAGACCATTAAAAACACCTTCGGATAATGTTGCTAGTTGACTGTTGTTGCTCATATCAAGCTCAGATAGTTTTGACAAACCATTAAAACAACCTGACTCGAGATTTTTTAGTTTGTTTGAATCTAAATCAAGATGATCAAGCTCTTTCAAACTACTAAATATATCTTTTGATAAAGTTGTGAGATTGTTGTTGCTGATACCTAACCACTCTAGGTTCAATAAATCATCAAAAGTACCTTTCTCAAGATGAATTAGTTGATTTGAACTCAATTCTAGGTAAGATAAATCTTGAAGACCATTAAATATATCTTTTGATAAAGTTATTAGTTTGTTATAGCTGAGATCAAGTTTTTTGAGTTGTAATAAATCATAGAAAATACTCGGCTCTAGATATTTTAGTTCGTTGGACTCTATTTTCAACGTACGAAGATCATCAAGAGGCTTAAAGATATCTTTTGGCAGTTTTGTCAGCTTGTTCTTGCTAATATTTAATTTTTGAGATTGAAGATCCTCTAGACCATGAAATAAATCTCTTGGAAGAATAGTTAATGCTCTCTTAGAAATGTTCAATTTACATTCTTTAGCATTATTACACAGCAACTCACAAATATCTGGATCATAATAAGGTGACTCTTGGTTACAAAAGTATTTATTATTGCTTTTAATACTTGAAGTTGAAATATTCGTATCCATATCTAAAACATCATTTAATATTCGAAAAATTTATATTTGAGTTTTAATAACACGAAATTGAACGAAGTTTAAGTATTATTCCCTCGGTTATGAATAAATGATAAATAAATAATAAACTAATGATAAATAAATAATGAATAATAAATAAATTTACTTACTCGAAATTTTGTCAATATATCAATATTGTTCAGCTTTGATAGTGAATATACTCCTCAACGTCTGTTAGGAACTGTTGATTGAGATGATGCGGTGATGACACAATAGGACAATATTTGAAAACTTGAAAAATTAAAAAAAGAAAAAAAAATCATCATTATCAACAAATATATATATATTTATATTACATAGTATAATATAAGTTTATGATATAGTATTCTCAACAAATACTATGGAATAAATAATAAAAAATCAATGATTGTATAAATAATTAATTAATTGAAATTTATCTATGATAATGTTTTTGTTGGCAGTTGGCTTGGAGTTTATATTAGTAAAGAAAACTATAGAGAAAAAATAGATGAAAAAACTCCCTACCACTCTATTATGTTCGTGCCCCTCTGTAATCTCCATACCGCTTAGCCCCCGCATTTCAATTCAAAATTTTTAATAATTTCTTTAGTCCCTTCAACCATGTTTTTTTTATTGAGATTTGTTCTTATATTTAAAATACTTTAAAAAAAAATACCCTAGCTCGCCAATATGTTTTAACGTATGTACTTTATAATCGGTGTTTTTTTTTTAAATTTTCAAAAATTAATATAATTAATATCTCGGCAGGGTGACAATTAATTGAATTGTAATTTCAAAATTAACTTGTTATAATAAAATTACAAGTATTAAACAAATAATTATGTAATTATTAGTTGTTTAAATTATCGATTTTTCACCTGTCTTACCTGTGAACGGGGGACAAAAAAAACTGCTTGACACTAGGTGCAACATGTTTTGGGTCTCGAAAACTATCATTTAACAGGTATTTGTACGATGTGGTTTTGTTCGGATTCTTTGCCATCAGCCCATGGACTACTTTAAAAGTTATTAATTATTTAAGACATAAATTTAGGGTTAAAAACAGTCAAAAAGTACCAGGCGAAGTATTGAAAATTGATTGAAAATCTGCTGAAGTAGTATGAATGTGTGTAAATACAAGCCGCCCTCACTCATACTACTCAAATCTCAAGACGCGGCAGTAAAGTATAGAAATTATAGACATTAGAGAGGACTTATTAATTCTTTATAAACTATGGTTACAAGGGTGTTTCTTTGAACCCAAAGAATTGTCCTACCTTGGGACTTACATACCTTCTTAATATATGATCAGAAAAAAATATTATGGTTTTTTCTTTATGAAAGGAAAAAAAAATCATTATAATAATTTTTTTTATGTATAGGGATCTGACCTATTCACCATGGCATCTGGTGGCGGACAGTGAACTATTTGTTGGAACTACATCAAACTACATTGAAAAATTTTATATAGTATAGTTTGTTGACGATAGCATACTATAGTAAAACGATCTGGAATGCGCCATATTGCCTCACAGATAAGCTTTTACACAATAAAAGTGTGCGTGAGCGACCAAAGCCGGTCGCTCACGCACACTTTGTTAAATGATAGTTTTTGAGACCCAGAACACGTTGCACCTAGTGTCAAGCAGTTTTTTTTGTTGCCCGTCCACAAGTAAGACAGGTGCAAAATCGATAATTTAAACAACTAATACCCTGGTAGAAATGCTCCGTCAATTCGACGTCAGGCCCGACTTAATATCGACATAACGTGTTTAACCTAAAAATTTTTCCCTATGCTTGTACATGTTATCTCGATATTAAGTCGGTCCCGACGTCGATTTGACGGAGCATTTCTACCAGGGTATTAGTTGTTTAAATTATCGATTTTGCACCTGTCTTACCTGTGGACGGGCAACAAAAAAAACTGCTTGACACTAGGTGCAACGTGTTCTGGGTCTCAAAAACTATCATTTAACAAAGTGTGCGTGAGCGACCAAAGCCCGTCCATAGGTCAGATCCCTATTGATCAAGCTATGAATGGTCATTAAAATGAGATTGAGGTTAAAAAATACATTTTCAATTATACAAATCTAAAATTAAAAATATTGAATGATTTTTCACTTACCCCAGTAATGAAAAAAGACAAAATAATTTAGCCAGCTATTTACGTGGCAACGGTAGATCTTGACGTGTGCTGTATTAATTAATAATTAATTTTCTGTGACACGACAGAGCTAATACTATTGCGGCTTGGGCCGTGTTGCCAGACTCGGTAGCCATCTTGGCATCTTCCCACTCAAAGTTTCTTAATAAATCACTAGATTGAGCCACTTACCTATACTAAGCTTTCGAAAACTCAAAATTTACTTCTACATACATATTCACAGGGCCCACAGGGCATTACAATTTAGAGCTTTTTCCCTCCGCCGCTTTATCCACAATTGTTTTAATTTGTACCTCAAAATTATAAGACGGAGAAACGGTTAAAACTCGACTTTTTTTCTAGATGACTGAAGAGGGAAAGGAAAATTGCTACAAACGCAGAAAATTTGGCAGAAAATGAAAAAAAAAAAAAATTGTTTTTTTTTTTTTTTTTTTTTCATGAAAAATACTATTCGTACGGAAAAATTTATTCAAAAAAAGTTATAGAATTTAAAAAAACGATTATTTTGAACCTAATATGAAACCTCTGCGACTACTCTATTTTGAGTTATAGCTTCGGCCGTTTTCATTTTTTAGGCAAACAATAACTCGTGATGGAATGGTGTTAAAGACTTCATATTAGGCTTAAAACATGCGTACTCGAAAAATCTATCGCCTCTCTGAGAAAATTTCAATCTATAAATCACATTTTTTATAAAAAATTTAAAAAAACCGATTTTTTTTTTTTTCAAATTTAGTTTTGAGGGGCGATGGAGTTTCAGAAGATGCGTTGTTTAAGCCTAATACGAAGTCTCAATTACAATTTTATCAAAAGTTATTGCTTGCTTAGTTTTTGAGTAATTTCTGGAAAACGCTCTAACTTTCGACAAAATCGTCATAAATGCTTTGTATAAGACTTAAAAAGCATGTGTGGTAAAATCCTACAACTTTTACTCGAAACTTTTTTCAAAAAAAATTATATTTTTCATAAAATCATAAAAAATAGAATTTTTGAAATATTTTCATTTTTTTTTCGAATAGAAAAAAATTAACTATTGGAATAAAGATAAACCCCTTGAGAGGCGATAGACTTTCGAAAACCACGTGTTTCCGTTGATTCTAACAAAAGTTATAGCTCGCTTTAACTCTACGAAATTTGAACGAAAAAAAAAAAAAAAAATTTATTTTGAAAAAAATAAAAATAAATGTACTATTATTGTATTGTTACTTTCAAAAATCATTTGACAGATAAAATTTAACACAGCCCTCGCCGGAGTATTGAAAATTTTTAATTTTCAACGGTAACGCGGGCCACACGCCCCAACAAACATTACCACATCTTTTTAATCTTGTTTTGTCATTGACAAAAATATATTATCACAGAATCATGTTATTCTTATTTTTATTTTTTTAAAATTATATTTAGGGTTTATTATTTTAATTTGAATTTTGACAATTAACTAATTTGGCTATTGCGTCATTTAAAAATAATAACTTCAATAGATAATAAATATTTTTTTTTATTCATAGAGCTTGAATAAAATAATGCGTTGTTGTATGACTATATCAGAAAATGTTTTCACCAGTATTTAAAATTATTTATGCCATAAATAACACAGTAAAAAGATTAAACTACCAATTCGTTAACTCGATAATACAATGCAAAAAAAAAACTAAAAATTGAAAACATACTTGAGTAACGGGTAAGGGTACAAGTTTTAGTTTTGAGTTGAGGTTTAAGTTATCTTAATATTGTAAAACTATTGTGCACTATTGAGACTCCCCCCCCCCCTCTCTCCTCCCTCCGCCCGACGAAAAATTGGGGGCTTAGTGGAATTGAAATAAAATAAACAGTTTCCTTCATGTATTTTTTTTCATGATTTTGTTTTTATACTTGAACTTGTCGATATATATGTCATTATAAAAAAAAATCGTAACGAGTTGTGTGGGCATATAACACTTACAACGTTGCCGACTTGCCGCACTCTCCTACGCTTAAAAAAGTAATGAATAATTGAAAAAAAATATCGTTTTTTGTTGTGTTTTAAAATTTGAGGAACCATAGCATGATAAACTATTTTTGTCGAGAGCAACGGCTTCATATTTCGAAATAATCTTGAAAATGTTTATATAAAATAAAATATATTTTTTTTAATTTCTTTTAATCGTACACATATTGAATTTTAAAAACATTAAGGGAGTACCTCCGCGAGAATCGGAATAGAAAGTTTCGTTCACAGCGTAGTGATAATTGAAACAAAAAGTCTATATTGTAGTTTAAAGTTTTTGCCTAATACTGTACCAATCCCAGCCAATCACAGCCAAGACCGTTTAAATATATACTTGTGTGTGTGCAAATATATGATGATTGTGTTGTGACAGCTGTCGAATTTGACTTTAATAAACGGTTAAAAATATTGAAAATAAATTCGTTAAAATAATTAATGTGTTTAGAAATATTAGGAAAATTTGATTTAAAAAAATTTCAATTTATTTCCATAGATAAGTTTATTTTTATCAAGATGTATGTATGAATGTGTGTGATATATATGATAGGTGTAAAGCTGCGCGCGACGCATCATTGCCACTCAGCCTCACGTTCATGTCAAATATTAATAAATTTTGCAAACTT
>MKYW01000225.1:1634-31090 GCA_015776835.1 Aphidius ervi | reverse complement strand
TGAAGTTGTGATAAATCATTGAAACAACCTGACTCGAGATTTTGTAGTTTGTTTGAATTTAAATCGATATTGGAAAGCTCTTTTAAACTACTAAATATGTCTTTTGATAAAGTTGTCAGTTTGTTTTTGCTGAGATTAAGTCCCTGAAGTTGTGATAAATCATTGAAACAACCTGACTCGAGATTTTCTAATTTGTTTGTATTCAAATCCAATTTACAAAGCTCTTTTAAACTACTAAATATATCTTTTGATAGAGTTGTCAAATTGTTTTTGCTGATAGAAAGATCTTTTAGTTTCAATAAATCATTAAAAGTACCTGTCTCAAGGTGAATCAGTTGGTTTGAATGTAATCGTAGGAGACGTAGACTCAGTAGACCACTGAATATATCTTTTGATAAAGTTGTAAGTTTGTTTTCGCTAATATCAAGTATATCAAGTTGTGATAAATAATTGAAAATACCTGGCTCAAGGTTTTGTAGTTCATTCGAATTTAAATGTAGGGTCTTAAGCCGTTGTTGATCATTGAATATATCCTTTGATAAACTTGTCAATTGGTTTTTATTGATATAAAGTGTCTCAAGCCTCGGTAAATTATTGAAAATACCTGACTCAAGATTATCTAGGTTGTTTGATTGTAAAAGTAGGTAACAAAGATTTTCGAGACCATTGAATACACTTTTGGGCAATGATGTCAGTCTGTTATTGCTGATATCAAGATTCTCAAGTTGTGATAAATCATCGAAACACCCTGACTCAAGATTGTTTAATCTGTTTGATTTTAAATTTAAGTCATAAAGATTTACAAGGTCATTGAATACATCTTTGGATAATGTTGCTAGACTGTTATCGCTGATATCAAGGTTGCGAACTTGTGATAAACAATTGAAACAACCTGACTCAAGATTGTGTAGCTTGTTAAATGATAAATTTAGTCTCCGAAGATTTTCAAGACCATTGAAAACACCCTCGGATAATGTTGCTAGTTGACTGTTGTTCCTCATATCAAGCTCAGAAAGTTTTGACAAACCATTAAAACAACCTGACTCGAGATTTTTTAGTTTGTTTGAATCTAAATGAAGTAGACAAAGCTCTTTCAAACTACTAAATATATCTTTTGATAAAGTTGTGAGATTGTTGTTGCTGATACCTAAGCACTTCAGGTTCAATAAATCATCAAAAGTACCTTTCTCAAGATCAATTAGTTGATTTGCACTTAATACTAGCCAAGATAAATTTTGTAGACCATTAAATATATCTTTTGGAAAAGTTATTAGTTTGTTGTTGCCGAGATTAAGTTCTTTGAGTTGTAATAAATCATAGAAAATACTCGGCTCTAGATATTTTAGTTCGTTGGACCCTATTTGCAACGTACGAAGATCATCAAGAGGTTTAAAGATATCTTTTGGCAGTTTTTTCAGCTTGTTCCCGCTAATATTTAATTTTTGAGGTTGAAGATCCCCGAGACCATGAAATAAATCTCTTGGAAGAATAGTTAATGCTCTCTTAGTAATGTTCAATTCACATTCTTTAGCATTATTACACAGCAACTCACAAATATCTGGATCATAAAAAGGTGACTCTTGGTTACAAAAGTATTTATTATTGCTTTTAATACTTGTAGTTGAAATATTCGTATCCATAACTGAAACATAATTAAATATTCAAAAGATTTATATTTGAGTTTTAATAACACGAAATTGAACAAAGTTTGAGTATTATTCCCTCGGTTATTAATTAATGATAAATAAATAATAATTAATATATAATGAATAAATTTACTTACTCGAAATTTTGTCAATATATCAATATAGATTTTTATGTTCAGCTTCGATAGTAAATATACTCCTCAACGTCTGTTAGGAACTGATTGAGATGATGCGGTGATGACACAATTTGACAATATTTGAAAACTTGAAAAATTAAAAAAAGAAAAAAAAATCATCATTATCAACAAATATATATATATTTATATTACATAGTATAATATAAGTTTATGATATAGTATTATCAACAAATACTATGGAATGAATAATAAAAAATCAATGATTGTATTTAAATAATTAATTAATTGAAATTTATCTATGATAATGTTTTTGTTGGCACTCAGCTTAGAGTTTATATTAGTAAAGAAAAACTATAGAGAAAAAATAGACGAAAAAACTCCCTACCATTCTATTATGTTCGTGCCCCTCTGTAATCTCCATACCGCTTAGCCCCCGCATTGCTCTACAATTCAAAATTTTTAATAATTTCTTTAAACCCCTTTAACCATGTTTTTTTTATTGAGATTTTTTCTTATATTTAAAATACATTTAAAAAAAATACCCTAGCTCGCCAATATGTTTTAACGTATGTACTTTATAATTGGTGTTTTTCTTTCAATTTTCACAAATTAATATAATTAATATCTTGGCAGGGTGACAATTAATTAAAATGTAGTTTTAAAATTAAGTTGTTATAATAAAATTACAAGCCCCTGGCGGAACTGGCATGATCGCTTTTGTCGCCAAAGCCAAAGCAAAACCAGAGCAAAGCCAGAGATGATAAATACAGAATATAAGCGATATCAAACGTAAATTTGGGCTTTATATAGATACATTATTTAAATTAAATTATTATTAATTTTATTTTTAGCAATAATATTGATGTAGAAAGATGAATATAAGTATAACAAGTAATGTAAAAGTTGACAGATTTTGACGTTTTAAGGTTGACTTAAATCGGCTAAACACAAAATCCCTAGCGTAATAGGCAATAGTAAATCTAGACCTTTTCCAATGCAAAGCCAGACTTGTAATAAAGACATTTATTTATAACAATAGCAATAATTATTAATGAATAAGAATAAATTAATGAATTTTAATAAATTTTAGACTTTTTTATTGTCAAAATTAATTTTTTGCGTAAAAAAAAAAAAAAAACACATCAATCTGTGGCAATACAAAAGCCAGAGAAAAGCCAGAGGAAAGCCAGAGTAAAACCAGACCAAAGCCAGAGCAAAGCCAGACTTGTAAAAAAGACATTTATTTATAACAATATCACTAATTATTAATAAAAAATATTAAATAAAGGAATTTTAATGATTTTTAGAGACTTTTTTATTGTGAAAATTAATTTTTCGCGTAAAAAAAAAAAAAAAAAACACATCAAT
Source organism: Aphidius ervi (assembly GCA_015776835.1). Taxonomy (NCBI): domain Eukaryota; kingdom Metazoa; phylum Arthropoda; class Insecta; order Hymenoptera; family Braconidae; genus Aphidius; species Aphidius ervi. The sequence continues at coordinate 27,939 of MKYW01000225.1, read as the reverse complement.
CTGTGACAATACAAAAGCGAAGGAAAGCCAGACTTGTCAAAAAAACATTTATTTATAATAATATAACTAATTATTAATAAACAATATTAAATTAATGAGTTTTAATGATTTTTAAAAACTTTTTTATTTATAATTAGTGATATTGTTATAAATAAATTAGTGATATTGTTATAAATAAATGTCTTTTTGACAAGTCTGGCTTTCCTCTGGCTTTTCTCTGTCTTTCGTCTGGTTTTACTCTGACTTTTCTCTGGCTTTTGTATTGCCACAGATTGATGTGTTTTTTTTTTTTTTCACAGAAAAAATTAATTTTAACAATAAAAAAGTCTCTAAAAATCGTTAAAGTTTCTTTATTTAATATTTTTTATCAATAATTAGTGATATTGTTATAAATAAATGTCTTTTTTACAAGTCTGGCTTTGCTCTGGCTTTCGTCTGGTTTTACTCTGGCTTTCCTCTGGCTTTTATATTGCCACAGATTGATGTGTTTTTTTTTTTTTTCTTACACGAAAAATTAATTTTAACAATTAAAAAGTCTTTAAAATTCATTAATTTATTTTTGTTTAATAATAAGTATTGCTATTGTTATATATAAATGGCTTTTTGACAAGTCTGGCTTTGCTCTGGCTTTCCTCTGGCTTATTTGTATTGCCACAGATTGATGTTATGTTTTTTTTTTACGCGAAAAATTAATTTTAACAATAAAAAAGTCTAAAATTTATTGAAATTCATTAATTTTATCTTATTCATTAATAATTATTGCTATTGTCATAAATAAATGTCTTTTTTACAAGTTTGGCTTTACTCTGGAAAAGGTCTGGATTTACTATTGCCTTACGCTAGGGATTTTTGTGTTTAGCCGATTCAAGTCAACCATTTTACGTTACTTGTTCTACTTATATTAATCTTTCTACATCAATATTATTGCTAAAAAGAAGCTAAATAATTATTTAATTTAAATAATATATCTACACAAAGCCTAAATTCACGTTTGATACCGTTAATATTCTGTATTTATCATCTCTGGCTTTGCTCTGGTTTTGCTATTGCTTTGGCGACAAAAACGATATCGTTTTTCTCTGGCTTCTCTCTTACCATTTCCGCCAGGGAGTATTAAACAAATAATCATGTAATTACCCCGGTAGAAATTCGACGTCGGGCCCGACTTAATATCGACATAACGTGTTTGACCTAAAAATTTTTCCCTATGCTTGTATATGTTATCTCGATATTAAGTCGGTCCCGACGTCGATTTGACGGAGCATTTCTACGAGGGTATTAGTTGTTTAAATTATCGATTTTGCACCTGTCTTACCTGTGGACGGGCAACAAAAAAAACTGCTTGACACTAGTTGCAACGTGTTCTGGGTCTCAAAAACTATAATTTAACAAAGTGTGCGTGAGCGACCAAAGCCCGTCTATAGGTCAGATCCCTATTGATCAAGCTATGAATGGTCATTAAAATGAGATTGAGGTTAAAAAATACATTTTCAATTATACAAATTTAAAATTAAAAATATTGAATGATTTTTCACTTACCCCAGTAATGAAAAAAGACAAAATAATTTAGCCAGCTATTTACGTGGAAACGGTAGATCTTGACGTGTGCTTTATTAATTAATAATTAATTTTCCGTGACACGACAGAGCTAATACTTTTGCGTGCTTTTGTGGCTTGTGCCGTGTTGCCAGACTCGGTAGCCATCTTGGCATCTTCCCACTAAAAGTTTCTCAAAAAACCACTAGATTGAGCCACTTTACCTACTAAGCTATCGAAAACTTAAAAATTTACTCCTGCATCCATATTCACAGGGCCCACAGGGCATTACAATTTAGAGCTTTTTCCCTCCACCGCTTTTCCCACAATTGTTCTAATTTGTACCTCAAAATTATAAGATGGAGAAAGGGTTATAACTCGACTTTTTTTCTAGATGACTGAGGAGGGAAAAAAAATTGCTACAAACGCAGAATAATTTGTACTGATTCATACCGCCAAGCCCGGAATTTGTACCTCAAAAATAACAACAAAATATAAAATTTAGTAACGGCTGCATTCTCTTTGAAAATTGAAAATTTTCAAAACTCCGGTGGGAGGACGCGTTAACTCCGAAATTATAATTTTTATTTATTATTTAATAATGAATTGTAATATAATAATTTGTTATATATTACAATTATTCATTATATTAAATTTATTTATAAAACTTTAACCTCAAACTTTCAAAAAACAGGATAAATACAAAATAAATAAACTAAATTGATTCCTAGAATTGTTGAGTGCTACCATCTGCCATCTTAAAAAAAAAAACTCTAATGGTAAAAATGAGTGGGTATTATGCTCTACAGTCACAAGTGCGCAGGCGTATGGCAAAAAAATGATAAAAAAAAATGATGATTGTTTAAATCTTCATTAATTGTTTAAATAATCAACTAAAAAATCTCATATTATAGTCAAAAAATTTGTTAGAAAATTTTCTACAAGCTGTTGAGCCAATTGCGCTCATTGAATGATTTCTTTGTGGTTCTTTTTATTTTATAAACTACTCACTCTGATATTTTTTATAAACAATCGCTCATTATAAAAAAAATAATTGTTGAAAAAATTTCAAGTATGGCTCTGGTTGTAGATTTTTTGACGAGGAATCCATTAAAACTAACATAAAACCTCTTAGTTGATTTTTAAAAAAGTTATGTCTGTTCCAAAAAAATGTCGTTTCAGTTTTTCTTGAATAAACAAACGAATTCGATTTTAAAAAATATAAACTTTTTTTAATTATCTTTATTTCATTATTTACTGTTATCTGTGAAATTTTCGCATCCATGATTTTTTCTTAGTTTTCTTAGTATTTGACTACGAAGATTTTGTTACATTTTTCTTTCGTCATTTGTAAACTCAATAATTATCCGAAGAATTTTAATTTTATCAGAGGCTCTAGAGCTCGTCGAGATCTTCAATTTGACCCTAATACGAATAACCTAGCTTAATTATTATAGAAGCTATGAGCGGTATTCATAAAACATATAGTGAAAAACAATACTATAGGTGGGACGCTTCGTGTCTATCCCACCTCCGTAAAAAAATTATTTACTCCAAAATGACAATTAACAATTGCATATCTGCTTTAATTATTGGGGTACAAATCCCGTTTTAATCGGTACAAATAAGCTCACGTAACGGGTAAGGGTACAAGTTTTAGTTTTGAGTTGAGGTTTAAGTTATCTTAATATTGTAAAACTATTGTGCACTATTGAGACTCCCCCCCCCCCGCCCGCCCGACGAAAAATTGGGGGCTTAGTAGAATTGAAATTAAATAAACAGTTTCCATCATGTATTTTTTCGTGATTTTGTTTTCATACTTTTTTTTAATTTTACTATCAATATTATCAATAACTTTAATATTTTATTTTTAAAATTTGTTTTAAGTTGTTTTTTAGTAAAAGTTGTAAAGAAATAATATTCATCAGGTATTTTATGTCCATGTAAAAGTAAAAAAAAAAAAATATCAATTTGTTTTAATAATAAAAAAACAAAAAATATGAAAACTTAATTTTTATTTTTTTTCTTTATCTATAATTTTTTTCTTAATATATTAAGGCATGTCCAACGGACGAAAATACAGAGAAGTTTTTGAAATTTTGACAGTAGATTATTTATATAATAATACACAATCCCTAATTTTTTTATAATTTTTTTGTCGGTGGTTTTTTTTAAATTAATTAATAAAGTTGACATTTTTCAAGGAGGTTATACATAGGCTCTTATGGCCAGCCGAGTACACTTCACACAAACCTGGTTAGAAACTATATGAAAAAATACAGAGACTATTTCGAAAAACTGATATATTAGAAAATGAAAAAAGACGAAAATTTTGAGCCGTATATGAAAAAAGTTTTGTCGGTGGATTTTTTTTAATAAATAAAAATAGACGCGAAAGGAAGGAATTTTGACGTATTATTGTCGGCATAGTTCAAACATAGAGTAAAACTGACAGAAGAAGTTTGCATGTGTGGTCACACAGCCACGTAATTGTCGTGATTTCTTCAGCTAGTCTCACTCTATATTCAAGTTGGCCAACATTAAATTTCAACATAATTTTTAATTTATAGTAAATGATATTTTGGATAAATAAACTTAATTAAAATAAGTCAATAAACATTTTTTAATATGAAATAAGGTCAAATATGGTGAAATTAACGTTTTATAATCGATTAAAAAAAAAAAAAATTATTTTTTTGGGGTTGGCATTGCATTTCTTATAATGTAAAATAGATAGGACATTCCCCCCTCCACAACACTCTAAAACCGGCGTTGGACAAGCCTTAACAACTAAAATCTGCTGGTAATAAAAAAAAAAATGGTTAAAGTAGTAAATTGAAATTAGTAAATTGAAATATTTATTTAATAGAAAAAAATTTTTTATTTTTTTTTTTTATAACTGCAGATATTCTCCAAAAATCACGGATAATTAGTAATTCATATTATTTTTGTGCATAAATGTATTGTGCAGTTAATCATTATAAATTAATATGGCCTCAAACTTCAACGTCACTACCACACAGAAGCACAGTGATATTTTGTTTATATCATTATTATTTTCCTACTCTCTGAAAATTTGTATGTTTGTGTAGTCGGGAAGAGAGGACCAATTGAAATCACAAAAACACGTGGTGGTTTTTCCTTGGTATCACAGTATATCTTCTCCCATCTACTCAATTCGCAATCGTGCGTTTCATTGGTCCACGTTGTTAGTATCATAGGAGAACCGTAGATGCAAGAACAGTCTTTCAGCCACCTAACCAAACTGCGGCTCGAGACAGTCATAACGGTCATAACTGAAAAAATCGTCAACAAGTCAACAAGTGTTTACAGGTTACGTACAAAAGTAGTGTTTATAGCTCGTTTTAGTGTTTATAGCTCGCTTTTTTCTATCTCATAAAAGTGTATATACTTTAAGTTATAAATTGGTAAAACTCAATTAATCATACATCAATATGAACGGATACGAATACGGACAAGTAAGATTGATAAAAAAAAATTATTTATTCTTTTAATTTTACATAATTTCTATTTGTAACAAAAAAAATTTTTATACTGTAAAATAAATATAGAATTTGAAAATAAATTTTTCTTCTTTTTTATATATTTTTAATGTTTTAAGAAAATAATCTTAAATAAATTTATTTGGTATTACTTGCATATTTTTTTTTATTTTTTTAATTATTTATTACAGGGACTACAAGGACCACCACCAGGTCAAAATCCATCGGGCATGCCATGTCCATTTGATAATCAATCAATAGGAGGTATGCCAANCCAATGCCAATGCCAATGCCGATGCCGATGCCGATGCCAACTCAAGCAACACCGTATCCAAATCAGCCAGGGATATATCCATATTTAACGGCACCATATCCTGCTCAATCAACACCGTATCCAAACAACTCACCTACACATCCAAGTCAACCACTACAAGCTCAATCTAGTGATCCTGGTGAAGCAATTTCACAACCACCTCAACATGCATATTTACCTTCAGCACCTTCTCCTCAAGACGATCCATTAGCAACAAGCACACAATTTGTTAGTAAATTAACACCAACTGTTTTACATAACCCAAGTTTCAATGCTCTTAATGATGCCGAAGCTTTACGGAAAGCAATGGATGGCTTTGAAACAGACAAGTATGCCATTATTTCAATATTGAGTAATCGCAATAACAAACACAGACAAAATATTGTAAATAGTCTTGAAACACTACATGGAAGAGATATCATAAAAGAACTAAAGTCTAAGCTGAGCGATAGATTCAAGGATTTAATTGTTGCGATGATGACACCAATTATTGATTATTATGTCAAAGAAATTCATGACAGCATTTCGGGAATTAGTACAGATAAAGACGTACTTATTATTATTCTTTGCACATTGAGTAATCACGATATTCACCAAATACGTGCCAGCTATGAAAACAAATATGGCAAATCGTTGGAGAGTGATATACGTAGTAATACATCAGGCCACTTTCAGAGATTATTGGTATCATTGTGTAATGGTCAACGTGATCAAAGCACACAAACTGATATAAAATCTGCGAAATCTGATGCAAAAAGACTTCACAGTGCTAGTACTTGTCACTTGGGAACAAATGAGTTTGAATTCAACTTTATCTTTGCTCAAAGAAATGTACACCAATTAAGATTAATTTTTCAAGAATACTCAAAACTATACGGCCATGATATATCAACTACAATTAGTCGTGAATTTTCTGGGAATACCGAAGAGGCCCTTCATACAATTGGTAAGCTTTTAGAAACTATTACGTCATTTTTTGAAACATTTTTTTATTTTTTATATTGTAATAAACTTTTGTATTTTTGTTATTTTTATATTTTTTTCTTAAACTTTTATCCTTGTTTCGTCATTGACAAAAATTCGATAACGGATTTAAGTTATTTGTATTATTATTATTTTTGATTTTAGTAATTAATATTTTAACTTAAATTTTAATGATAATAATATCAATATTTTGTCTTTATGATTTCAGTGGAATGTGTAAAAAATAGTGCTTTGTATTTTGCTGAGCAATTAAATGACTCGATGTCTGAAAAAAAAACAAAAGATCAGAAATTAATTTTTATCTGTGTTACACGTTCCGAAGTTGACATGGGAGATATTAAAGAAGCCTTTTATCAAAAATATGGAAAATCTCTTGGAAAACGCATTTCAGTAAGTTGCTATTTATTAATTTAACAAAAAAAAAAATCCGAATCAGCACCATCAACAGTAATAATGTTTTTAATTTTTTATTTATTTATTTGATTACAGGAGAATACATCTGGTGACTTCAAAAAATGTCTCATAAAGCTCCTCAACTTGAACTCTGACAGTATATGTGCGACAATAATTGATCAATTAAGTCTCGTTTTGTCAGTATTATTTAAAATTCTTGTATTTTTATTTATTTTATTTATTTCTATAGGTGAGTTAATAAGTGAAATTGAAGAAAAAAAAAAAAATATTCGTTACCCCAAATTCTAAGAAGAATTACTGTGCTGCGTAGTAAAGGCGGAGTATTTTGAATTCAGCACATTTTTATTTGTTATACTTATATATACTATACTTCGCATATCTCAATTTTTACTATTCTGCAAAGCAAAAAGTGATGTAAAGTGTGTACTGTAATTTATATTATCGACACAGTATTTTTTATTTGTCAGAACATTGAAAAACCCAAAAATCGTTTTTTGCCCGACGATTACACGCTAGCACAGTAAAAAATGTTAGTTTGTTTTCTCATTGTACAATTTAACAAAGTGTGTTTGAAGCGAACGATTCTGCTGAAAGATGATGAATCAGAGAGCCCGCTCACAACTCATTTGGAGGGGAAACACTCGCCAAGGCTCGTGCTTGCCCCTCCAAATTCGTTGTGAGCACACTCTCTGCCTGAGCACTTGTAACGAAATATACTATTATTACATAAGTTTTATATTTATGAATCATGTTAACAATGATAAATTGATGATCAATAATGAATTATGTATACCTGTGAAAAAAAAATAATTACAAATAATTTTGACCTGAAAATAATTGACGATTCAAAGTTTAAAATTCACTTGCCACTTATCTTTATTATAATGTGTTTTCATATGAAATAATTCAGTTCATACATTTTTGTCATTACGAATCAACTAAAATATAAAATTAACATATTAAAACACAATATTATCGAGTAATTTATGCACGAATATTATCGTGTTAACATAAAAAAAAAAATGTGTGTGTTAGCAATACGTGCGAGGCAGAAAAACTTACTATGAAATTTACTATGAAACACTTATAATTTATGAATTATATTAAAATTAAAATTTTTGCTGATATCAAGTTGTTTAAGTTCTGATAAATCATTGAAAATACTCAACTCAAGGTTTTGTAGTTTATTCGAATTTAAATTTAAAATACGAAGCTTTTGTAAACCATTTAATACATCTTTTGATAAAAGTGTCAGTTTGTTTCTACTAATATTAAGTTCCTGAAGTTCTAATAAATTATTAAAACAACCTGACTCAAAGTCTTGTAGTTCATTTAACTTTAAATTTAAGACACTAAGCTTTTGTAAACCATTTAAAACATCTTTTGATAAAGTTGTCAGTTTGTTTCTGCTAATATCAAGTGTATGAAGTTCTGATAAATTATTGAAACAACCTGGCTCAAGAATTTGTAGCTGATTCAAATTTAAATTTAAAATACGGAGCTTTTGCAAACCATTAAATATATCTTTTGATAAAGTTGTGAGTTTGTTTTCGCTAATATTAAGTATAACAAGTTGTGATAAATAATTGAAAATACCTGGCTCAAGGTTTTGTAGTTCATTCGAATTTAAATGTAGGGTCTTAAGCCTTTGTTGATTATTGAATATATCTTTTGATAAACTTGTCAATTGGTTTTTATTGATATAAAGTGTCTCAAGCCTTAGTAAATTATTGAAAATACCTGACCCAAGATTATCTAGGTTGTTTGATTCTAAAAGTAGGTAACACAGATTTTCGAGACCATTGAATACACTTTTAGACAATGTTGTCAAGCTGTTATTGCTGATATCAAGATTCTCAAGTTGTGATAAATCATCGAAAAAACCTGACTCAAGATTGTTTAATCTGTTTGATTCTAAATTTAAGTCATGAAGATTTACAAGGTCATTGAATACATCTTTGGATAATGTTGCTAGACTGTTATCGCTGATATCAAGGTTGTGAACTTGTGATAAACAATTGAAATAACCTGACTCAAGATTGTATAGTTCGTTGTTGCTTATATCAAGCTCGCGAAGTTGTGATAAACAATTGAAACAACCTGACTCAAGATTGTGTAGCTTGTTAAAAGATAAATTTAGTATCTTAAGATTTTCAAGACCATTGAAAACACCTTCGGATAATGTTGCTAGTTGACTGTTGTTGCTCATATCAAGCTCAGATAGTTTTGACAAACCATTAAAACAACCTGACTCGAGATTTTTCAGTTTGTTTGAATCTAAATCGAGATAATCAAGCTCTTTCAAACTACTAAATATATCTTTTGATAAAGTTGTGAGATTGTTGTTGCTGATACCTAACCACTTTAAGTTCGATAAATCATCAAAAGTACCTTTCTCAAGATGAATTAGTCGATTTGAACTTAATACTAGGTAAAATAAATCTTGTAGACCATTAAATATATCTTTTGATAAAGTTATTAGTTTGTTGTAGCCGAGATCAAGTTCTTTGAGTTGTAATAAATCATAGAAAATACTCGGCTCTAGATATTTTAGTTCGTTGGACCCTATTTGCAACGTACGAAGATCATCAAGAGGTTTAAAGATATCTTTTGGCAGTTTTGTCAGCTTGTTCTTGCTAATATTCAATTTTTGAGGTTGAAGATCTTCGAGACCATCAAATAAATCTCTTGGAAGAATAGTTAATGCTCTCTTAGAAATGTTCAATTCACATTCTTTAGCATTATCACACAACAACTCACAAATTTTTGGATCATAATAAGGTGACTCTTGGTTACTAAAGTATTTATTATTGCTTTTAATACTTGAAGTTGAAATATTCGTATCCATAACTAAAACATAATTAAATATTCAAAAGTTTTATATTGGAGTTTTAATAACACGAAATTAAAATTTTATTAATTAAATTTAAAAAAGCTGAAATAAAAAAAATAATTTTATTTATTTCAACGTATAAATTTTTACATTCAGCTTCGATAGTAAATATACTCCCCAACGTCTGTTAGGTACTGTTGATTGAGATGATGCGGTGATGATACAATGTGACGATATTTGAAAACTTGACAAATTAAAAAAAAAAAAATCATCATTATCATTAAATATGTATATATTACATGATTGTATAAAACGAGTTTATGATAGTGTTATCAACAAATACTATGAAATAATTTAAATAATTAATTAATTGAAATTTATCTATGATAATGTTTTTGTTGGCAGTCAGCTTGGAGTTTATATTAGAAAAGGAAAACTATATAGAGAAAAAAAAGATGAAAAAACTCCCTACCACTCTATTATGTTCGTGCTCCTCTGTAATCTCCATACCGCTCAGCCCCCACATTGCTCTACAATTCAAAATTTTTGATAATTTCTTTAACCCCTTTAACCATTTTTTTTTTATTAAAATTTTTTTTTATATTCAAAATACATTTAAAAAAAATACCCTAGCTCGCCAATATGTTTTAACGTACTTTATAATTGGTGTTTTTTTTAATTTTTAAAAATTAATATCTCGGCCGGGTGACAATTAATTCAATTGTAATTTCAAAATTAACCATTTATAATAAAATTACAAGTATTAAACAAATCGACTTTATACCTGTCTTACCTGTGGACGGGCTACAAAAAAAACTGGTTGACACTAGGTGCAACGTGTTCTGGGTCTCACAAACCATCATTTAACAGGTATTTATACGATGGGGTTCTGTTCGGGTTCTTTGCCATCAGCCCATGGACTATTTCAAAAGTCATTAATTATTTAAGACGAAAATTTAGGGTTGAAAACAGTCAAAAAGTACCAAGCGAAGCATTAAAAATTGATTGAAAATCTGCTGAAGTAGTATTAGTGTGTGTAAATACAAGCCGCCCTCACTCATACTTCTAAAGACGCGGCAGTAAAGTATAGGAATTTGAGACATTAGAGGGCACTTATTATTTCTTTAAACTATGGTTACCAATGGTTACAAGAGTGCTTCTTTGAACCCAAAGAATTGTCCTACCTTGGGACTTAAATACCACCTTAATGACAAAAAACAAAGTTATAACTTTTTTTTAATGAAAGGAAAAAAAAATCATTATAATAATTTTTTTTTATGTATTGATCAAGCTATGAATGGTCATTAAAATGAGATTGAGGTTAAAAAATACATTTTCAATTATACAAATTTAAGGTTGTTTGTAAAAGTCATCGTCGAACCAATATTTGCAGTTTCAGGGGCCCGTATGTCGTAACACTAAATCTCATGCCCGGGTACCCGAAATTTTGTTGCGCTTCTGTCTCGAAAACCAGCTTTTGAGTATGTCCGTGCATATACAGACAGACACGAACACTACTGCTAGCAAGCAAGTATAGTACACAGCTACATTATATGCTTGTGTGTGTCACGTCTGTGTGCATCACTTGCCGCGAGAAAGCAAATATTTTTTTTTTTTAAACTTGAATAACTTTTAAAATCCGTGGCAAACATAACTTATTTTTTCAAAATATATTCGTTTTTTTCTTATCTACAATTTGATAGAAAAAAATAAGTTTTCGAGTAGACAACGAATCTACTATATGCTGTTTAAGAAAAAAAAAATTGTTTCGCCCTATTTCCGTGTATAAAAGTTGTCAACTTTGACATTCATTATCTTAAAAAAGCCGAGGCAAAAAAAATTGAAATAAATTGTCAACATAGATAATTATTTCATTTAAAAAATAAGCCTAATTAAAAAAAAATCGAGTAGAAACTCAAATATTTACAAACAACCTTAAAATTAAAAGTATTGAATGATTTTTCACTTACCCCAGTGATGAAAAAAGATAAAATAATTTAGCCAGCTATTTATGTGACAACGGTAGATCTTGACGTGTAGTGCTTTATTAATTAATAACTAATTTTTTCGTGACACGACAGAGCGAATACTTTTGCGGCTTATGCCGTATTGCCTGGTATTGCCAGACTCGGTAGCCATCTTCCCATTAAAAATTTCTTTCTTTTCTTACAAAACCACTAGATTGAGCCACTTACCTATACTAAGCTTTCAAAAACTTAAAAATTTACTCCTACATCCATATTCACAGGGCCCACAGAGCATTACAATTTAGAGCTTTTTCCCTCCCCCGCTTTTACCACAATTGTTTTAATTTGTACCTCAAAATTATAAGATAGAGAAAGGGTTAAAACTCGACTTTTTTTCTAGATGACTGAGGAGGGGAAAAAAAATTGCTACAAACGCAGAATAATTTGTACTAATTCGTACCACCAACACCGGAATTTATACATCAAAAATAACAACAAAAAAAAATTATTTACCCCAAAATGTTAATCAACAATTGCATATCTACTTTAATAATCAACATATTTCAATGCTTTTTATTCCAAAATAATGAGTAAGTTGTGCTTCAATTTGTACCGCCAAATTTAAAACAAATGAAAATTATTTATTTTTGGAGGCAGTATAAAAACATATTTTTGAGGTACAAAGTTAGAGTTTGGTAGTAAAAACTAAAGCACAACTTACTCTTTATTTTGGATAAAAAAACATTGAAATATGTTGATTATTGAAGCAGATATGTAAATTAACATTTTGGAGTAAATAATTTTTTTTTTTGTTGTTTGTCAAAATTTTGAAATATAAAGTTGAATAATTTGCTAGATAAAAAAAAAAAAAATTACGTGCTACTTCGATACATGTTAATAATATTATATAATAAAAACTAACTTGGCTATTAAGATATTCCTGAATAATAACTTCAATGGGTGGTGAATAGTTTTTTTTTAATTGACAAATTTAAAAAAAAAAATGTATTGTATGGTAGAGTTCGTTCCAGCTTCTGTTCCACAAAATACCCGGATTAATTTTGGAGGGCGGGGTATTTTCATCCGAATTCGTTCCTGAAAAAAAATCCGAGTTCGTTCCAATCGTTTCCCCTACCGTGTCCCCTCCACTTTGCCACAATTTAGTTTTTTCGTTATTACTTAGATATTATTTTTTCCTTAGCTAAATTTTTTACTCAGCTAGATTTTTTTCTCAGCTAGATATTTTATTCAGCTTCAATTATGTAGGCAAACGCACAATATCTACATAATTTTACCAGCTTATAATTTTTCCCTCAGCTACATCTTTTCCTTAGCTAGATTTTGAGGGAGGGGGTACTCAAAACTAAAATAGAGGAATTTGCAACAGGAACGAACTTGGCTGCAATAGTGCCGCCCCCCAGGAACGAAGTCGGATTTTTTTTGGCCTTAATCCGGCTTACGAATGAACTTGGTAGTCTTTTTTTTTTTAATTTTTACGATTGAAATTATCAATACTTTTATATCTTATTTTCAATATTTGTTTAAAATAAAAACTTTATTTTAATTTTTATATGTATGTATTAACGAACGAAATCTGTTGATGTGTGTTGTATGACTATCAGAAAATGTTTGCACCAGTATTTAACATTATTTATGCCATTATAACAAAGTAAAAAAATTAAACTGCCAACTCGATATTTACAATGCAAAAAAAAAAACTAAAAATGGTACTATAGTTTTAGTTTTGAGTCTAGAATTGAGTGATCATAATATTGTATAACTATCGTACACTGTTGATACCCTCTTGACGAAAAGTTGTGGGCTTATTAAAATTGAATAGACAGTTTTTATGGTGTGTTTTTTTTTTTTTTTCAGGGATGTGTTTTCATATTTTTTATTATTTTTAGTATCAAAATTATCAATAAAAAAATATATATCAGGTATTTTATGTCAAAGTGAAAAAGAAATAAAAATAATTTGTTATTTTGTTTCAATAATAAAAAATAAAAAAATAAAAACTCAAATTAAGATCTTTATCTATTGACAAACAAAATCTGCTAGAGACAAAAAAAAAAAAATAGTTTATTAAAAATCAAAGAAATTATTTCTATTTTTGTTTGAGATTAAAAAAAAAATATTTATTTAATGAAGATATGATTATATTCAATATATTCTTAGGCATATTCGGTAACAATGTAATTTTCTTTTTCTATATCTTCAGTCATTATTTAGAAATCACAGATAATTAGTAAATCATATCATTTTCGTGCATAAATATATTCATTATTCATAGAATTTATATGGCGTGAAACTTCTACGTCACTATACCACATAGTGATATTTTATTGATCATTATTGTTTTCCTATTTTCTAGAAATGACATTGTCTGTGTCATCACAAAAGAGATGAAACCGGCCGATTGACGTCACAAATAAATGTGGTGGTGGTTTTTTTTTCTTGGTATCACTCAGTACATCTTCTCTCCCATCTTCTGAATTCGCAATCGTGCGTTCCGTTTGTCCACCTTGTCAGTAACACAGTAGAAGCGCACAAGTGTAGGACAACCATTCAATCATCAGGGCCATCGGTGTTCATTACTCGTTAGACTACGTTAGACTGTGACTCGGAATAGTCAAAACTGAAAAACTCTTGAACAAGTGAACAATTGTTTATAGATAACTTCATTTAAATTCATAAAAGTTTTTACTCTTAATTATAAATTGGTAAAATTTAATAAATTGTACATCAATATGAACGGATACGGATATAACGGTCAAGTAAGATTTTAAAAAATAAAATTATATATTTAAAAATAAATATATAATTTAACAATAGATTTTTATTTTTTTTTATATATTGTTGAAGTTTTAAAAAATAATTTTGAATACATTTAATTAGTTTTTATTTACTCATTTTTTTTTTCTTTTATTATTCGTTACAGGGACCACAAGGGCCACCACAAGGACAAAATCCATCAGGCATGCCATATCCATACGGCAATGAATCGATGGGAGGTATGCCAATAGCAATGCCAACTCAGGCAATACCATATCCAAATCACCCAGGAGTGTATCCACATTCAACAGCACCATATCCCGCTCAACCAACACCGTATCCACAAAATTCAAATCCGCATCCAAGTCATCAGACAGCTCCATATCCAAGTCAACCACTACAAGCTCAATCAAATTATCCAGGTGCATATCCACCACAATCATCTCAACAAGCATATCCACCTCAGGCATCTCACCAGCAACATTATGGCGCTGTTCCAAATCCAATGGTACAAACACCACCATTTAATCCAATGTATACAGTACAACCAACAGCACCACCAGCATGTTCACAATCAAACAGTGAACACAATTATGCTCCAACAACAAATTATCATACTTCAGCAACTTCCTGTCAAGTTGCTCCATCAATAACAAACACACAAATTGTTGACAAATTAACACCAACTGTTTTACATAACCCAAGTTTCAATGCTGTTAATGATGCTGAAGTTTTACGAAAAGCAATGAAAGGCTTTGGAACAGACGAAAAAGCAATTATATCGATATTAAGTAATCGAAATAATCAACACAGACAAGATATTGCAAATAGTTTTAAAACACTTTATGGAAAAGATTTAATAAAAGATCTTAAATCTGAGATATCTGGTAAATTTAAGGATTTAATTGTTGCAATGATGACACCAATTGTTGATTATTATGTCAAAGAAATCCATGACAGCCTTTCGGGAATTGGTACAGATGAAGATGTACTCATCACCATACTTTGCACGTTGAAAAACCAGGATATCCATCAACTATGTGCAAGCTATAAAGAGAAATATGGCAAATCATTAGAGAGTGATATACGTGGTGATACATCAGGCCATTTCGAGAGATTATTGGTATCCTTGTGCAATGGTCAACGTGATGAGAGTGGACATACTGATATGAATGCTGCAAGATCTGATGCAACAAGACTTTACAGTGCTGGGGTTGGTTGCTTGGGAACAGATGAGTCCGAATTCAACTCTATTCTTGCTCAGCGGAATCTACACCAATTGAGATTAATTTTTCAAGAATACTCTAAACTATGTGGCCATGATATATCAACAGCAATTGAGCGTGAATTTTCTGGGCATATTAAAAAAGCCCTTCTTACAATTGGTAAGATTTAAAAAACAATTACATCATTATTTTGTTATTATCTAGTTTTATCGGTAACTCAAATTTCTTTGGTGATTATGAGTCATTCTGAACTCGTTATTTTTTTTTTTTTTAAACCGTAGTATGCTTGTTTTGTCATTGACAAAAATATTAGAACAGAATTACATTATTATTGTTATCACTATTTTTAAATTCAGTGATTAATATTTTAATTTAAATTTGGATGATAATAATATTTTTTTTTTATAATTTCAGTGAAATGTGTTGAAAATACTGCTTTGTATTTTGCTGAACAATTAAACAAGTCTATGTCTGGAATAGGAACAGAAGATCAGAAACTAATTTTCATCTGTGTTACACGTTCTGAAGTTGACATGGGAGATATTAAAACAGCTTTTCATCAAAAATATGGAAAAACTCTTGAAAAACGCATATCAGTAAGTTGCAATTTATTGATTAAAAAAAAAAACCATGATTAGCACTTCCAACAGTAACAATGTTATCAATTGTTTCTTTATTTGTTTGATTACAGAAGGATACATCTGGTGATTACAAAAAATGTCTTATCGAGCTCATTACCTTGAAGCCTTGAAATTATTAAATATATTCACTAAAATTAACATGTGATATTATTTTATCTATTTTTAATTTTTTAAATGAAATGAAAATATATAAATAATAATTTTGTAATTTATAACAAAATATGTTTAATAAAATTAAAAACAGAAAATTAATTTTTTTTTAATAATCGAAAAATAAAAAACAAATATTTTTTTCGAATTTTTTTCTTTATACATTATTGTTATTCATTATTGTTTTTTTTTTTTTTTTTCGGTAACAATGTTTTGCAGATTTTTTCTTTTACAATCTTCAGACATTATTTATAAATTACAGATAATTATCAAGCCATTTTTTTTCGTTTATTTTTCATAAATCTATTGTATGAATTATTAAATTTATATGACATTACCAGCACGGTATCCAACTTATCGAAACCTCCGAAAAAATATTTTTACCGTGGAGTTGGGAGTGGGTTGGAGAATTCGTGAGAGAAATTAAAAATAAACATTAGGTAAATTGCAGGTTGGAGAAAAGTCGCAGAAATATTTTTACCAGGAAAGCTCAATCAAACTATCCAGGTGTATATCAACCACAAGCAACTTTATATCCTGTTCTAAATCCAATGGCACAAACACCACCATTCAATCCAATGTATGCAGTACAACCAACAGTATACAGTTATATGATCCACCAACAAATTATAATACTTCAGCGTCTTCTCGTCGAAACAATTCGTAAGTTTTTATAAACTAATACATCATTATTTTTTTTAATAATTTTCAATTGTCTATTTCTATCGGTGATTCATACTTTTGTGAATAATTATCTCTATTAGACTATGTTCTATTTCGTCAACACGTTTTTTCATTCTTTTATAAAACTTTTATCCTTGTTTTCTCATTGACAAAAATATGATTACAGAATTATGTTATTTTTATTTTTATTTTGTTTTAAATTTAGCGATTATTATTTTAATTTGAATTTTGATAATCAACTAATTTGGCTATTGCGTCATTTAAGAACAATAACTTCAATAGATGATAAATTCTTTTTTTTAATTATCGAGTTTAAAAAAAAAATGCGTTGTTGTATGACTATATCAGAAAATCTTTTCACCAGTATATTTAAAATTATTTATATGCCATAAATAACACAGTAAAAAGATCAAAATACCAACTCGATATTTACAATGCAAAAAAAAACTAAAAATTGAAAATATATTTGAGTAACTGGTAAGGGTACCCGGGAAAAAATTAGACGATCGCCAATGATCGCCAACGATCGTCAGCGATCGTCAGCGATCGTTGAAGATGTCATATTTGTCCACATCTTTGTCGATCGCCGTCGATCGCTGTCGATCGTTGTCGATCACTGTCGATCACTGTCGATCGTTGTCGATCGCTATCGATCGCTATCGATGTACAACAATTTACAGAAAAATAGACAAACATGATTCTACGGCCTTAATTTAAATAAAAAAAAAAAAATATTCCTGAGTATATTATAATTATGATAAATTCTCCAGCATAAGCTAATAATTATTATAATTTGTCTATTTTTCTGTAAATTGTTGTATATCGATAGCGATCGACAGCGTTCGACTTTGATCGACAGCGATCGACGGCGATCGACAAAGATGTGGACAAATATGACATCTTCAACGATCGTTGGCGATCGTCTAATTTTTTCCCGGGTACAAGTTTTAGTTTTGAGTTGAGGTTTAGTTATCTTAATATTGTAAGCTATTGTACACTATTGAGACCCCCCGACGAAAAGTTGTGGGCTTATTGAAATTGAAATAAAATAAACAGTTTTCATCATGTGTTTTTTTTTTTTCTTTTTTGGGTGATTACGTTTTCATACTTTTTTTTAATTTTACTATCAATATTATCAATAACTTCAATATTTTATTTTTAAAATTTGTTTTAAATCTGTTTTTTGGTAAAAATTGTAAAGAAATAATATTCATCAGGTATTTCATGTCAATGTCAAAGTAAAAAAAAAATTAATTTGTTTTAATAATAAAAAAACAAAAAATATAAAACTTAACAACTAAAATCTGCTGGTAATAAAAAATAAAATTGTTTATTAAAATTCAAAAAAATTATTTCTATTTTTGTTTTCGAGTAAATTAAAATATTTATTTAATAAAGAATTTTTTTTTTTTTGGCTAATAATGTTACGTTATTTTCTTTTTTTATAACTGCAGATATTCTCAAACAATCACGGATAATTAGTAATTCATATTACTTTTGTGCAGTTAATCATTATAAATTTATATGGCCTCAAACTTCAACGTCACTATACCACACAGTGATATTTTGTTTATATCATTATTATTTTCTTACCCTCTGAAAATTTTTTTGTTTGTGTAGTCGGGGAGAACGGACCAATTGAAATCAGAAATATACGTGGTGGTCTTTCCTTGGTATCACAGTATATCTTCTCCCATCTTCTCAATTCGCAATCGTGCGTTTCATTGGTCCACGTTGTTAGTATCATAGTAAAACCGTAGATGCGAGAACAGTCATTCAACCACCTTACTTAACTGCAGCTCAAGACAGTCGTAACTAAAAAAATCTTCAACAAGTCAACAAGTGTTTACAGGTTACGTACAAAAGTAGTGTTTATAGCTCGTTTTAGTGTTTATAGCTCGCTTTTTTCTATCTCATAAAAGTGTATATACTTTAAGTTATAAATTGGTAAAACTCAATTAATCATACATCAATATGAACGGATACGAATACGGACAAGTAAGATTTATAAAAAAAAAATATTTATTCTTTTAATTTTACATAATTTCTATTTGCAACAAAAAAAATTTTTATACTGTAAAATAAATCTCAAATTTAATAATAAATATTTTATTCTTCTTTATAAATTTTTAATGTCTTAGAAAATAATTTTAAATAAATTTAATTAGTATTATTTGTTTATTTTTTTTTTATTTTATTAATTATTTATTACAGGGTCCACATGGCCCACCACTAAGTCAATATCCATCGGACATGCTATGTCCATTTGATAACCAATCAATGGGAGGTATGCCAATACCGATGCCGATGCCGATGCCGATGCCAACTCAAGCAACACCGTATCCAAATCAGCCAGGGATATATCCATATTTAACAGCACCATATCCCGCTCAATCAACACTGTATCCAAACAACTCATCTTCATATCCAAGTCATCAGACAGCTCCATATCCAAGTCAACCACTACAAGCTCAATATAGTGATCCTGGTCAAGTAATGTCAAAACCATCTCGAGCATCTCGCCGAAAACATAATATTGCTGTATCGAAACGAATGTCACAACCACCACCATTCAATCCAATGTATACAGTTCAACCAACAGCACCACCAGCATGTTCACAATCAAACAGTGAAGACAGTTATCCACCACCAAAAAAATTTCGTACTTCAGCATCTTCTTGTCGAGTTGCACCATTAGCAACAAACACACAATTTGTTGATGAATTAACACCAACTGTTTCACAAAAACCAAATTTTAGGGCATTTATCGATGCCCTAGTCTTACGGAAAGCAATGAAACACTTTATACCAGACAAGAGTTTAATTATTTCAATATTGGGTAATCAGACTAACGAACTCAGACAAAATATTGCAGAGACTTATAAAGAACTTTATAAAAAAGATTTAATGAAACAACTTGAATCTGGAATATCTGGTAAATTTGAGGAACTAATTGTTGCAATGATGACACCAATTATTGATTATTATGTCAAAGAAATCCATGACAGCATTTCGGGAGTTGGTACAAATAAAGATGTACTTATTATCATTCTTTGCATATTGAGTAATCATAATATCCACCAAATATGTGCCAGCTATGAAAACAAATATGGCAAATCATTGGAGAGTGATATACGTAGTAATACATCAGGCCATTTAAAGACATTATTGGTATTTTTGTGTGATGGGCAACGCGATGAAAGTAAACAAACTAATAAAAAATCTGCAAAATCTGATGCAAAAAGACTTCGCAGTACTGGCAGTTGTGACTTGGGAACAAATGAGCTTGAATTCAATTTTATTTTTGCTCAACGAAATGTACACCAATTGAGATTAATTTTTCAAGAATACTCTAAACGATATCGCCATGATATATCAACTATGATTAATCTTAAATTTTCTGGGAATACCAAAAAAGCCCTTCTTACAATTGGTAAGTTTTTAGAAACTGTTACATTCTTTTTTTTTTTTTAATATTTTTTTTATTTTTTATTGTTATAAATTTTCGTTGGTGATATACATTATAAGTAATTTTAAACACGTTAATTTTTTATTTTTTTCGGGAACAGTTATTCTCGTTTTGTCATTGACAATGAATATGATAATAAACATAATTATTTTATCACTATTATTATTATCATTTTCATTTAAGTTTCGATGATAATAATAATAATATTTTGTCTTTATGATTTCAGTGGAATGTGTCAATAATAGCGCTTTGTATTTTGCTGAGCAATTAAATGACTCGATGTCTGAAATAGGAAACGACGACCGGAAATTAATGTTTACCTGTGTTACACGTTCCGAGATTGACATGGAAGATATTAAAGAAGCTTTTCATCAAAAATATGGAAAAACTCTCGAAAAACGCATATCAGTAAGTTGCAATTTATTAATTTAAAAAAAAAACAAAATCATAATGCATGATTGCACTATCAGTAAAAGTGTTATTAATTTCTTTTCATTTGTTTGATTACAGGAAAATACATCTGATGATTACAAAAATTGTCTCATAGAGCTCATCAGCTTGGACCCTAGAAATTATTATTATTGGATAACAATTTTTTTCGTGATATGCACTTTTCTCAAAGAGCTAATCAGCTCTACAGTTAAACTTATTAATGATGTCACTGAACCCCATGTGTGATATTATTTTATTTATTTCTATATATGTGAATGAAACTAAAATAAATAAACATTAATTTTGTAATTTTAAAAAATGTGCTTGAAGCATTTCTGCTATAATAAATGATAAATATATATTTTTTTTTATCGATATATTTGTGGTTGGGAAAGCAAAACTTTTGTCTTTTTTTTTTTTACCTATAAATTTACCTATTAACAAACAAAACCTGCTAATGGTTAAAAAAAAAAAAAATAAATTTATTAAAATTCAAATAAATTGTTTCTATTTTTGTTTGAGATTGATACAAAATATTTATTTAATGGAGAATTGATTTTATTCAATATACGCTTTTCGGTAGAGATGTAATTATCTTTTTTTATCTTCAGACGATCGTCAGGATCAGTGGATTTATACGGCTTAACACTTCTACGTCACTACGCCAGTGATATTTTATTTATCATTATTATTTTCCTATTTTCTAAAAATTTTTTTTGTTTGTGTAGTCGGAAAGAGAGAAAACCGGCCGATTGACGTCACAACTACACGTGGTGATTTTTCCTTGGTATCACAGTTCGTTTTCTCCCATCTTCTCAATTCGCAATCGTGCATTTCATTGGTCCACGTTATTAGTATCACAGTATAGAACCGAAAAAGTGTAGAACGGCCATGCGACCATGTCGTCCATCTCACTAAACAGTCATAACCAAATAACTCTAAAATAAGTCAACACGTGTTTATAGCTTCCTTTATTTACACTCATAAAAGTTTTTACTTTTAGTTATATATTGCTGAAACATTATCAATTACACATCAATATGAACGGTTACGAAATCGGACGAGTAAGACTTATAAAAAAAATATCTAATCTTCTAATTTTGCATCATTTCTATTTATAACAAATAAAATTTATATATTTAAAAATAAATATAGAATTTAACAATAGATTTTTATTTTTCTCTATGGATTTTTAATGTTTTAAAAAAAAATTTTAAATAAATTTTATTAGTATTATTTATTTATTCTTTTGTCTTTTAATTATTAATGACAGGGACCACAACGACCACCACCAGGTCATAATCCATCGAGAATGCCATGTTCATTTGTTAATCAATCAATTGGAGGTATGCCGATGCCAATGCCAACTCAAGTAACACCGTATCCAAACAACTTACCTACACATCCAAGTCAACCACTACAAGCTCAATCTAGTGATCCTAGTGAAGCAATTTTACAACCACCTCAACAAGCATATCCACCTTCAGCATCTTCTTGTCAAGTTGATTCATTAGCAACAAACACACAATTTGTTGGTAAATTAACACCAACTGTTTTACATAACCCAAGTTTCAATGCTCTTAATGATGCCGAAGCTTTACGAAAAGCAATAGATGGCTTTGGAACAGACAAGTATGCCATTATTTCAATATTGAGTAATCGCAATTACCAACACAGACAAAATATTAAAAATAGTCTTGCAACACTATATGGAAGAGATATAATAAATGAACTAAGGTTTAAGCTGAGTGGTAGATTTAAGGATTTAATTGTTGCGATGATGACACCAATTATTGATTATTATGTCAAAGAAATTCATGACAGCATTTCGGGAGTTGGTACAGATAAAGACGTACTTATTATCATTCTTTGCACATTGAGTAATCAAGATATCCACCAAATATGTGCCAGCTATAAAAACAAATATGGCAAATCGTTGGAGAGTGATATACGTAGTAATACATCAGGCCACTTTGAGAGATTATTGGTATCATTGTGTAATGGTCAACGTGATGAAAATAAACAAACTGATATAAAATCTGCAAGATCTGATGCAACAAGACTTCACAGTGCTAGTATTTGTCACTCAGGAACAAATGAGTTTGAATTCAACTTTATCTTTGCTCAAAGAAATTTAAACCAGTTGAGATTAATTTTTCAAGAATACTCAAAACTATATGGCCATGATATATCAACTACGATTAGTCGTGAATTTTCTGGAAATACCGAAAAGGCCCTTCTTACAATTGGTAAGTTTTTGGAAACTATTACATAATTTTTTGAAATATTTCTTTTATTTTTCATTGTTATATACTTTTGTTGGTGATAAACACGATAAGGAATTCTGAAGACGTTATTATTATATTTTTTCCGAAAACTTTTATCCTTGTTTCGTCATTGACAATGAATATGATAATAAACAGTATTAAGCGGTGTCTCCACGCTATAGAAATCTCATGCAAGTTCTTGCAGCAAGATCTTGCACGAAAAAATGGAACATGTCCGATTGGCTGCGATCGTCTTGCATAGCTTTTTAAGGCTGATTTCCACCAAAATTCTAGTAATTATCTAGTGATGATAGATCTTGCTGCAAGATTTCTATAGCGTGGAGACACCGCTTTATTTTATTACTACAAGAGCGACCCCGCGCCACCGGCGCGTGATTGTGTATATATTATTGTGTATGTTTATTATAACTATTTTATTCATAATAATTATATTTTTTATCAATCACCTTTCTTATATGTTATTTTCATGAATAACTATATATATATATTTCAAGTGAATAATCAATATTAATTATCGTAATGAACAGAAATATCATTTGATTAAATTTCAAACAATCATTAAATCATTTTAGTTGCGTCGTTGCTCGATCAAAGTATCAAAGTCATATTACAGCTTTTTATTAAAACAGCATTATTATATTTGATGAAAAAATGTAATTAGCAATCACACGGAGCAACCACTTACTAACTTGTTCTATCTATGTTCACTTATTTAGTTATTTATATAAATATTTATATTTTATACAATATTTGTATCAATATATATTTTTTTTATTAAGTAATATTAATAAATATGATGACGTTCTTGATAAACGTAGTAACCACACTTTTTTTTTATTTAAATATTAAGTTATATATGTGTTATTTGTATTCATAAATATAATTATACTTTTGTATAATTAATATTTGTAACAATCAATATAATAATACTTTTCTATTAAATATGAATATATAGATCTTAATAAAAAGCTTCAATATAACTTTTGATCTAGGAACAACACAGTCCAAATAAATTAATTGCCGAAAATAAACAAACGTAGCAACCAAACAACAACACGTTCACACGTAACAACGTGTTATTATGAGAAACAAAATAATAAAATATTAGTTATAAACAAATGCTAAAAATTTTTGACCAATCACATCACGAATAAAAAGCGGTCCAGTGTACTTTTTATAAGAGGAGATATCATTATTATCATGTTAATTTAAATTTCGATGATAATAATAATAATTTTTTTTTCTTTATGATTTCAGTGAAATTTGTCAATAACAGTGCTTTGTATTTCGCTAAGCAATTAAATGACTCTATATCCGGAATAGGAGCAGACAACCGGAAGTTCATTTTTATCTGTGTTACACGTTCTGAAATTGACATGGGCGTTATTAAAAAAGCTTTTTATCAAAAATATGGAAAAACCCTTGAAAAACGCATAATGGTAAGTTGCAATTCATTGATTATAAAAAAAAATAATAAGTACCATTTCCAGCATAATAATAATAACATCTCTACCAGTAATAAAGTTATTAAATTCCTTTTTTATTACAGGAGAATACATATGGTGATTACGAAAATTGTCTCATAGAGCTCATCAACTTGAACCCTCGAAATTATTATTGGATTAGATTCCTTTCCATTACGTGCTCATTTCTCTTCGAGCTCATCTGCATAAGAATCTGAATATACTTATTGATAAATTAAAATAGTTTGTAATCTATTTGTTTGATTTCAGGAAGATACATTTGGTGATTACAAAAAATGTTTTATAGAGCTCATCAGCTTGAACCCTAAAAATTATTAAATATACATTCACTAAAATTAATATGTAATATTATTCTATTCTTTTTTGATTTTGAAAATGATATAAAAATAAATATATATTAATTTTGTAATTTAAAACAAAATATGTTTTATATAATTAAAAACAGAAAATTAATGTTTTTTTAATAATAGATGAATAGAAAATAAATACTTTATTTCAATTTTTTCTCTTTACCTGAAAAAAATCTGTTGGTAATAAAAAAAAAATAGTTTATTTAAATTCAAATAAATTGTTTCCTGTATATTTTTGTTTGCGATCAGTATAAAATATTTATTTAATGAAGGAAAAGGATTAATGACATTTATTATTTTTTTTTTTTCGGTAACAGTGTTATATTAAATATTCTTTTTGAGAATCTTCAGATATTATTTAAAAATCACAGACAATTATTAAATCATTTTTTTTCTGTTTATTTGTATTATTTTTAAATTAAGAGATTACTATTTTAATGTAAATTTTGATAATCAACTAATTTGGCTATTGCGTAATTCAAAAACAATAACGTCATTAAATGATAAATACTTTTTTTTCAAGTATCGAGTTTAATAAAAAAAATGAGTTGTTGTATGACTGTCAAAAAATTAAAGCCTTACTTCAGTAACTGGTAAGGGTACAAGTTTTATAGCTTTGAGTTGAAGTTTAAGTAATATTGTAAAACTATCGTACACTATTAAGACCCTTTCGACAAAAAGTTGTGGGCTTATTGACATTAAAATAACATAAACAGTTTTTATCATGTGTTTTTTTTTTTTTGGTGATTTTGTTTTCATATTTTTTTTTTATTTTACTATCAATATTATCAACAACTTTGATTTTTAGTGTTCCGTAGGACACTTATGTTTTCGCTTTTCTGTGACTTTTTGTTATTTCGAGATAAAATGTGAAGTTCTGGATCGAATTGGCTTCTGAGATGCTCATTTTGTTCAATTTTTTTGCCCAAAAGCAATCGTCATATTTATTTTCAATTTTGGGGCCTTATTAGATTTATTATTCCCATTTTTCGACAGGGCCCAATTCCAAATATTGACCAATCAATTTCGGCAATATTTTGATCGACGACGCTTCATCTGTAGACTCTACGATATTTTTTTCAAATTTTTCGGTCGTTTATTTTTTTTTTTATTCAACGAAATGTAGTGTCACAAATCATTTTTTCGCGATATTTTTTGAACCGCTGAACTGAATGAGTCGATGTTAAAACAAATTTAGGTTTTTTTTTTTTTCCAAAAACAGACATGATATTTTTTTTTACTTTTTGGGCCTTATT
>MKYW01000224.1:14837-78968 GCA_015776835.1 Aphidius ervi | reverse complement strand
ATACTCCTATATTGCTAGCGTCCTATCTTTACAATAAGTGAATTTTTCTCCAGAGGCAACGGTGCAGACTCTATCGGCTTCCTTGTCGTGTATTAACCAAAACAACGCGCGCATGTGACAAGAGTGGGGCACTCGGGAAACGTCGGAAGCTCACTCACACTACTACATTTGATGTAAAAATTTTTGTTTGCACCAACACAAATAAATTTAACAATTAGATATAATAGTGTGAGTGAGCTTCCGACGTTCTCCGAGTGTCACATGCGCGCGTCGTTTTGGTTAATACGCGACAAGGAAGACGATAGAGTCTGCACCGTTGCCTCTGGAGAAAAAATCGAGCCTTGCTAGCAATATAGGAATATGACCTAATGTAGCAGTGTACTATACTTGCTTGCTAGCACAGTGTTAGTATCTGTATATGCACAGACCCACTCAAAAGCCAATTTTCGAGGCAGAATCGCAACAAAATTTCGGGTGCCCGGGCATAAAATTTAGCGTTACGATATACGGGCCCCTCAAGCTTTAAATATAAGTCCGAATATGCCACCGGCAAACAGCCTCAAGGAACAGTTTCGTTCTCATCTCTAAGAAAGTTATTCAAAAATTTCAGAAATCACTATTAATAATGAAACAAAAAAACACGATTGCATGAAAATATTAAGAGATGAAAAGCAATATATAAAATTTTACACGAAAATTCAAATCAGAGAGATAAGTTATTAATCACATTAACTAATTATGAAAAAAATTATGAAGCCATTGAGCTTACCCCAGGATTCCAATACAGCTCAGCAAAAACAACTAAGCTTGCTGCAGTCAAAGTAATTCCAGCATTAGCTGCTGTAATCGATAGAACAGCAACCAAACAAGAATCACACTCTTGAAATTTATCCACAAATACTTTTCTATCTTCTGCTTTTGTTTTACCATCAATTTTAACGAACATAATCTTACTTTTGTTGAGAATATTACAAATTTTAGTAAGCATGTATTCATGATGAGCAAAAACAAGAAATTTGTTTTGTTTTTCAACAAGATCTTTGATATAATTTCCTACTGCAAGAACTTTTTGCTGACAGCTCTCCGCATAATATTTCAATAAAAGACCATGTCTTTCAATACCATTAGTTTTTTGAAGATGGGCTGCCATTGCTACCATCTCTTTTGTAGCAACTTTAATCAACCCAGGATCAAGAATTACGACTTCTCTTATTTTGTCAGGCAATTGCTTCAAAACATCACCTTTCATTCGTCTAATAAGACAAGTAGATTTCAAAAGTAGCTGAAGTTCTCTAATATTTGAAGCTCCTTTAAAATCCCAACCAAATGCATTTTGCTGTCCTTCACAATAGCGAACTCCATAATCATGCACTTTCATAAAATTCCGACAAACGAAAGATAGCTGTGAATAAAGTTCAATTGGTCGTGATAGAGCTGGAGTTCCACTGAGTAACAAAACGTGTCTTGCTTGTGTAGCAATTTTTTTAACAGATTTGGTTCTTTCTGTTTTGAAACTTTTTAGAGAGTGTGATTCATCTATAATAAGAAATCCAAATACTTTGTTTTCAAATGTTTGTATATGTCGAGCTAGTAAATCGTACGAGACAATTGTAACACGTTCACTGCCAAGACAATCTTTTCCATTAGTGAATTGAAAAACATGCTGAGCTGGAATTGACGGTAAAAATCGAAAAATTGCTTCAGACCATTGATATCTCACTACAGAAGGTGTCACAATTAATAACGGCCAGTCATCTTGAAAGTAGTGAGCAATACCAAGAGCTTGAATGGTTTTTCCAAGTCCCATATCATCAGCAATAATACAGTTACCATTATTTTTTATTCCATACAAAACTCCTTCTTTTTGAAAAGGCATCAATTGGGATAATAATGTCTTATCGATTTTTTCTTCAATACTGATATGCAGCTTTTCGTCAGATTTTTGTCGTAGATTTATGCGAAAAGTTTGTAAAACGAACGGAGGAATAGATGATATGATAATTTTTGTTCCAAATACCATTTTAATATCCTGTAATAAATTATGATAGTCATCGATATGGAAATTCCACCACTTGGTTTTGGGATCATATTTTTTTGATGAAATTTTGTAAAACAATTTAATAAGTTCTTGGTTATATGATGCCTCTATTTGAAATCGATCCTCAGTTATCATAACACAATTGATTTTAAAAGATTCAGATTTTCCAAAAAAGTTATCTGGATTTATTGTATTAAAAATACGGGGTTGTTTAGGTTTATGTGTAGTAATAGGACTTGACGATAGTTTCCTTTTTTCAGGCACTTTGTTTTCCATCTGTTGTAACTTTTGGGCTTTTTTTTGAAGAGCTAAAAGTCTCTTTTTTTCAATTTCTTCTGATGAATACATTGTACCTATTAGATAAAAGAGACAATAAAAAATTCAAAATGGTTGTGAAAAATAAATCAAATTGCATTAGACTTAGTTATGTTTGTGTTACAATAAAAAACCAAAAATTACCTGAGGTTCTTTTTTGATATCAGAATTAGAATTGAATATTAACATTATATTTTTTCACCAACACGTATGTCATAAGTTTGAATAGTTTTGTTTTCTCACAAGGAGTGAACAGTAAAATTGTATTAACAAACAGAAAAAACAATGTTCTGCAAGGAGCAAGCAAGAAGACTAATTCAGAGTTGCCAGATGCTTAGGAGAGCAAAGCGCCNCATCAGAGGTTTGTTGGTCTTTGTCAATACATATCCTCTTTGCACTCATCATGAGTAAATACTAAAAATGTTGTCGTTGACGTCTTTAAGAATCTGAGATCTTTTTAATATAGAAAAATATGTTTTTGATTATTGATCTTTTTTTTTTATTAACAAAAATCTAAATATTCTTTTAAGAACAACTTAAAGGTTAAAAACACGTGGGTCACAGTATTTTTTTTTTTTTTTTCTATTAAGTAAACGTTTTCTTTCAACCACATTTAACATAATCTTTACCTGGAACTTCAGGTGAACTCCGGACGTACGACTTTCTGCAGCTTTTATCATTTTGAAAATACCCATAATTGTCGTCTAGTAAAATTCTACTTATTGACAATAAAACAGTCGGTAATTTTTCAGCTAAGTAGCGCGCGCGATGCGATTTTCCAAGATGCCGCGCTTTTTTTGTGTCGTAATTTTAGTTCAAATCTAATTTAGCCTAATTTAGCCTAATTAGTTTGATGGAATTGGAATAAACTGTTATTTAATTAAAAAAATATGGATTTTTTTCGTGTTTTGGAGTGAAGTTAATTTTCTTTGGAAGTTAATAGTTCAATTAATATCAACTAATTAAGATTTAGGGGTGCAGGCAGCCTAAACTTTTTAATTTTTCCAATAAAAATTATCAACAACAACAACAACAATAAACAGCAGTTTACTCCAACAATTAACTCCTCATATTGTTGGAGTAAATTTTTTGCTGTTGTTGTTGTTGATAATTTTTATAGTAAATAAACATCCGCCGCCATCTTTTACAGCTGTCAGCTCAATTGATACACTAGGAAAATAGCGCCCATGCGCCGTAGAACTGTAATTAGGCAATTAATTTTAAATGTTTATTTACTTAATTTAAAAAAAAGTTGATTTCCGACAGACATTACAAATATATATTTTGAATGTACAAATAATTTGCTATCAAATACAATCATAAATTAATTTTTACAGTTGTTCCTTATGAATTGTCGGCTAAGTGCAACGTCGAATTTTGGATAATCAATTACAATTAATGAGGAGGGTTACAAATAATTATAATTACATTACATTGAAGTACAAATTTAATCGATTACAATAGATTACAATCATTAATTTCATGTCGGCCGGTCAATTGTCGGCTGACTGATTACAACCTGACATTTGAATTTTTATGATTCCAAGTAATATAAAAAACAAGTAATAATAATATAATGTTTTTTTACAATTTCTTCACAATATCATTGACTTGGTAACGCATTTCTTATGTGTTTTTAAGAATAAATTAAAAAAGGTATACTATGATATATAATTAATATTTTGAATATTCAACAACCAGCCATGGAGATTCAATTATTGGCTTAGTAGAAAATGATCTTATTACCGATTGACTTATTATTAGGTGTAAAATTATACCATTTGTACGATTTTTAGTTGCCTGATCAGCAGCATTAACCAAGTCAATTGTAATATTTTTTATACCACAGACATCAATATTTTCAAGATCTGGATTATTATTTATAAACTGAATAATACCCGAATTAGTAAGTTTATGGCAAAAAGAACAATTAAATTCTTTTAATCCCTTCAATTTGATAAGAAAGCTGTCGTCTGTAATTATATTAAGAACACTGACATTAAGTTTTTGTAAATTTTTCAAGTTTGTTAAAGCAACAAGAGCTGTTTTAGTAATAGCTGTGCAACTTCTAATATCTAAACTTTTTAGCTTCTTACAATTATTAGCAATAGCAATAATTGTACTATCTTTCAGATTTTTTGCATAACGCAAGTCTAGATGTTCAAGATATTGTAATTTTGATAACTCATCAAGAACAGATGAAGATAAAAGTGGCTCACCATAAATAGATGATACTATAGTGCAACCAACAATCTCTAAACGTTTAAGTTTTTTACAATTGTTTGAAATAGTAATTATTGATTCTTCATAAAGCTTAATCAGATGATCCAATGTTAAACATTCAAGATTTTCCAACTCTGTTAACTTTTTGAAAGCAGTATTATTTATAATGATCAGATGATTAGGAAATGAACGATGTATCCTCAAGTGTTTCAAATTCTTGCAGTATTTAACAATTGCATTTGCTAAGTCAGGCGTTATATTACAAGAAATACCAAGATATTCCAAGTTTTGGAGGTTTATCCATTTGTTGCGATGAATTTCAGCTACGTCGTAAAGAGCAGGTGGCACATCAAGATGTTTTAGATTTTTGCATGTACAAAAAATAGTATTGAGTACTTTTGTAATAATCTTATTTTTTAGTCCAAATGAAGCATCAGAGATCAGTTCCACCATTAAGCTAATATATTCCAAATTAACAAGTTTATTAAATAGAAAAGGACTTTTGGTTATATCATATAGTCGAATGTTCAGATAAACAAGTGTTGTTTTTTCTGCTATTTCTTGAAGAATCATGCTGTCTAGAAGACGATAGCCATGCAATGTCAATTTTTGAAGATTTTTAAATTTTTTAAAAGTCTGAAAATAATAGAAATTTATTTAAATTATTATTGTATTTATTCGATTGATATATAGTATTATTTGTCACTAGTGGTATTCAATAACAGTTGTTATTAAAGTTAACTTACTGTAGAAAATTTTTTTTTTTGCCATATCCAACATTGAGAAATTAAATGAATTTGAATAATTTTTTCTGGAAGACTATTTATTATTTCAAATGGATCAAATAATATACGATATGGTCTATCAGAAGTCATTATTATTGTAATGCATTTTAATTTATCCAACTGTGTAAATGCTTGAACAAAGTCATCAGCAAAATAATTTAAAGAATCGATGGAGAATTTACATTCAAGACTTGTTAAATTTTTACAATGATCACCAATAAATGGCATGATCTTTGAATTGCAAACATCTGAGAGAGACAATTCATTTAGATAATTACCACATCTCAATAATATTTCCTCCAGGTATGATTGTGTCAACAAACAGTTATCATTATAACAACGTTCAATTGTAGATTTACATTTGTATTTTTTAATGTCATACCAAGCTATTTGACATGCCTCTTTCCATTTGATACAAACTAGAATAAAACGTATCAGTAGATTTGTTAATTATTAAAAGAAACATTGATATTTTGTTTAAAAAAAAAAAATTTTTATTTTCATAATAATATTCACCTTTTTCCATATCTATCCTTTCTGGTATTGGCAACCACATGATGATTTCTGCTAATAAGTCGTAGTCCAATGAGTTGATGACGACTTTTGGATCCTTGTCACCAACATCAGAGATTTGTTGGTCTTTTTCAATACATATCCCCTTTGCACTCATTATGAGTAAATACTAAAAATGTTCTCGTTAACGTCTTCAAGAACCTGAGATCTTTTTAATACAGAAAAATATGTTGTTGATTCTTCTTCTTTTTTTTTATTAACAAAAATCCAAATATTTTTTTAAAAACAACTTAAAGGTTAAAAACACGTGGGTCACAGTATTTTTTTTTTTTTTTAAGTAATAACTTTCTGTCAGCCACCTTCAGCATAATCTTTACCTGGAACTCTAGGTGAACAGGTCCCTGCAGCTTTTACAATTTTTCAAAAATTCCTAATTGTCGATAAGTAAAATTCTACATTCTGTAAAATACGTGGAACAGTATACAGCTGAAAAAAAAAATGTTGTAAAAATCAAATTGACTGTATAGGTATAAAACCTACTTGAAATTATTTTTCACATAAAATAATTATCCCATAATTAATGCACATTAAACGGCTTAATTTATTTTAACAATAAAAACACTAGAAAAAAAACCTTTTTATTTATCTGTTTTCAAGTTTTTTTATTTATAAAATATTATCAATAAACTATATTATTTAATGGAATATTTATTAATTGAGAAATAACTTTGACTATTTCTTTATTTTTTTGAAAATAATTTGCACAAAAAACTTTGTAAAACTGTTTATTAAATAAATCAATTGAAAATACATCTTTTGATATTAATTAAACTTATTATATTTTTTTTTTGCTTCTTAAAAGTGTTTGACTTTGAGTTTGTCTTGAATATCATCAAAGCTGTCATGACATATGTACGATTAAAAGTAAAAATAATTATTCCATACAAAAAATTATTCATGAAAGTATAATTAATTTATAACTTCGTTTCACAAAATTATTAACAATGAATCATTGTTGATAATTGACAATGACATTTGAATTTTTATGATTTCAAGTAATAATAAAAAAAGGTTCTTTACAATATTTTCACAATATCATTGACTTGGTAACGTATTTTGTATGTGTTTTTAATAATAAATTAAAAAAGGTATACTATAATATATAATTATTATTTTGAATATTTAACAACCAGCCATGGAGATTCAATTATTGGCTTAGTAGAAGATGATCTTATTACCGATTGACTTATTATTAGGTGTAAAATGATGCCATTTGTACGATTTCTAGTTGCATGATCAGCACCAATAACCAAGTCAATTGTAATATTATATATATCCTTGGCATAAATATTTTCAAGATCTGGGTTATTGTTTATAAATTGAATAATACCAGCATTAGTAAGTTTCTGGCAATAAGAACATTTCAATTCTTTTAAGCCGTTTAATTTGATAATAAAGTCGTCTGTAATATTAAGAGAATCTACCTCTAGTTTTTGTAAATTTTCCAAAGTTGTTAAAGCAACGAGAGCTGTTTCAGTAATATCTGTGTGATTTTGAATTTGTAAAGTTTTTAGGTTTTTACAATTATTAGCAATCGCAATAATTGTACTATCTTCAAGATCCATTCCCTTACGTAGGTAATTTAATTTACGTAAATTAAGATGTTCAAGATATTGCAATTTTGATAACTCATCAAGAACAGATGGAGAAGAAAGTGGTTCACCAACAATAGATGATACTATGCAACAATAAGGAATTTCTAAACGTTTAAGTTTTTTACAATTGTTTGAAATTGCAATTATCGAGTCCTCACTGAGCCTCATGCAAGAAAGCAATAGCAAAATTTCAAGATTTTCCAACTCTGTTAACTTTTTTAAAGCAGTACAATGATACGTATCATTTAAAGAGTCATGAGGAAAATGTATCCTTAAGTGTTTCAAATTCTT
The DNA here is from genome assembly GCA_015776835.1 of Aphidius ervi. Taxonomy (NCBI): domain Eukaryota; kingdom Metazoa; phylum Arthropoda; class Insecta; order Hymenoptera; family Braconidae; genus Aphidius; species Aphidius ervi. The sequence goes on along the minus strand of MKYW01000224.1, from coordinate 71,148 downwards.
GCAGTATTCAACAATTGTTTTTGCTAAGTCAAGCATTATATTACAAGAAATACCAAGATATTCCAAGTTTTGAAAGTTTATCCATTTCTTGACAGGAATTTCAGCTACATCATAAGGACCACGTGGAATATCAAGATGTTTCAGATTTTTACATGTACAAAAAATAGTATTGAGTACTTTTGTAGAGAAGTTATTCATGGCCTGCAGCGTTAGGCTAATATATTCCAAATTAACAAGTTTATCAAATAGAAAAAACCTTTCGGGTATATCATATAGTCGAATGTTAAGATAAACAAGTGATGTTTTTTCTGCTATTTCTTGAAGAATTATGCTGCCTAAAAAACGGCAGCCATGCAATGTCAAGTCTCGAAGATTTTTAAATTTTTTAAAAGTCTGAAAATAATAGAAATTTATTTAAATTATTATTGTATCTATTCGATTGATAAAGTGCTGTTTGTCACTATAGTGATTAACAACTAGTTGATATTCAATAACAATTTACCATAGAATCTATTTTTTGTGGGCGTATCCAACATTCAGAAATTAAATGAATTTGATTAATCTCTTCTGGAAGACTATTAACTATTCCAAATAGATCAAATACTCTATCATACGGATCATCATTAATCATTATTATTTTAATGCATTTTAATTTATTCAACTGTGTAAATCCTTGAATAAAGTCATAAGCAAAATACTCTAATGAATCGATGGAAATGTTACATTCAAGGCTTGTTAAATTTTTACAGTGATCACCAACAAATGGCATGATAGTTGAATCACAAACATCTGAGAGAGACAATTTTTTCAGATAAGTACCACATCTTAATAAAATTTTCTTGAGGTATGATTGTGTCAACAAACGGTCATCATAAGAACGTCCAATTGATGATTTACATTTGTATTCTTCAATGTTATACCAAGCAAGTTCACATGCTTCTTTCCATTTGGTACAAACTGTAGAATAAAACATAAAAAATTAATAATAGAAACATTGATATTTTATTTAAAAAAAAAAAAACTTTATTTTGATGATAATATTCACCTTTTTCCATGTCTATTCTTTCTGGTATTGGAAGCAACATGATAATTTTTGCTAATGAGTGTATTAATGACATCTTTTTCATTCTTGTCTCCAACATCTAAGGTTTGTGTGCCTTTGTCAATACATATCCTCTTTGCACTCATTATGAGTAAATACTAAAAATGCTGTCGTTGACGTTTTTAAGAACCTGAGTTTTTTTAATACAGAAAAATATGTTGTTAAGTCCTGCTCTTTTTTTTTTTGTGGGTCACAGTATTTTTTTTTTTTTTAAATAAGAAAACTCTTTTTTTTAACCACCTTCAACATAATATTTACCTGGAACTCCAGGTGACCTTCAGGTGTATACGACGATGAATATTCTAAAATTCTTAATTCAATAATTGTTCTAAATTCTACTTCTCGACAAAATAACAGTTGCTAATTCTTCAGCCAGATAGCATGTGAGCATGGAGGTGCATAACTCCTGTTATAAAACTCCATGCATGTGAGTAAAATATCCTTCAATCCAAGATGGCCGCGCCAATAATAATGATTGAAAAGTCAAACGTTGGCATTGGTTGGCATTCCCTGGTAGAAATAATTTCTCCGGAAAAACTCCGGAAAATTCCGGAAAAACTCCTTAAAATTCCGGAAATACTTCGTAAAATTCCGGAAAACTCTGTATCATTCCGGAATTGGCTCATTAAAATTTATTGGTCATTTATTTTTCTTTATTTTACACAGGAATTCGAGTATTTTGGAATTGCTACGGATTTCTCCTAGTTTTCCGCATTTTTTCTAAGTGAGCCAATTCCGGAATAATCCGGAGTAATCCGGAGTGATTCCGGAGAAATATTTCCACCAGAGTTACCAACAGATAAATTAATTTTACAGTTCGAAATATCCCTATAGATATTTCAATTTATCACTAAAAAAAAAACTATTTTAATTCTAAATCATTAATTAACTTAATTGTTTATATTAAATAATTAATAATATAGGTTATTATTAATAATAATATAGGTTATTTATTTATTTATTTATTTATTTTTTTTTTTTGTTGAAAAGACAAACGTTGACATTACCAACTGAAAAATTAATATCAAAGGTTCGAAATGCTCCTATAGATGATTCAATCGATTGCAATCAATCATCATTAATTACATCAAATAACTTTACTGATATTTATTTTACGGAGGTGGGATGGATAGACGCGAAGCGTCCCACCATAGTATTGTTTTCACTATATGTTTTATGAATACCACTCAAAGCTTCTATAATAATTAAGCTAGATTATTCGTATTAGGCTTAAATTAAAGTTCTTGACGAGCTCTAGAGCCTCTGAAAATTAAAATTTTTCTGGTAATTATTGAGTTCACAAATGACGAAAGAAAAATGTAACAAAATCTTCGAAGCGAAATATTAAGAAAACTAAGAAAAAATCATGGATGCGAAAATTTTACAGATAACAGTGAATGATGCAATAAAAATAATTAAAAAAAGTTTATATTTTTTGAAATCGAATTCGTTTGTTTATTCAAGAAAAACTGAAACATTTTTTTGAAACAGACATAACTTTTTTAAAAATCAACTAAGAGGTTTTATTTTAGTTTTAATGGATTCTTCGTTAAAAAATCTACAACCAGAGCCATACTCAAAATTTTTTCAACAATTAGTTTTTTTATAATAAGCGATTGTTTATAAAAAATATCAGAGTGAGTAGTTAGTGATGCCGCGATATGACGATATGACGATACGATACGATATGGAGGTGACGATATCCGATACGATATGGGGTTTCATATCGTATCGTCAAACTCGATACGATACGATATGTTCAAGACGATATATCCGATATATCGTCCATATCGACGATATGACATTAATTTTTTCATAATATTTAACAAATTTTATTAAAAATTATAAATTTAAATTATAAAATAAAATGAATTCAAAGAACTAAACGGAGGGTCCTTTCTTCACTTTTTTTAAAAAAAAAAAAAACCATTTCATTAAAAAAAACAACACTTTGCCTATTTAAAAAAAATATATAAATCTAGTATGGTTTGAAAATTAATACCAAGAGGTCTTGAATGTAAAAAAAACCCAATAACTCATGTCAAAAAGTTTGAGAAAAAAAAAAATGAGACATTGACAGAAGAGTTTATTCAAGAAAATGACCTCCAAAAAACCGTTAGAAAAAAAATAAAAATCATCTGTATCTGCAACATTTCAGAGTTTTATTTGTTGACAAAATAATTTTTCAAGGAAAAAAAAAAAAAAACAGAAACCGTGTTTAAACAGCAGGGTATTCACAACCACAGTATACAAAAATATATGAAAAAAAGATAAGACAGCATTGTTTGGAAATATTTTAATGGGCCTTCCTGCCGGAAAACCAATTTGCAACGCTTGACCCTAAGATTCCATTAAAGTTTCTCAATTCTATATCTCTTTGAGAACTTTGTATTTGCTCGAAAATATATTGGTGATCATTGAAAACATTTTAAAAAATCCAGATGCTGAAGTACACATGGTAGAAATAATAAAAATAAAATACATATACATGAATTTCTGTACTAAGAAAAAAAATGTATAAAATTTCAAAAAAATACCCCAGAAACTGAATTTTTTTTTTTACGATATCGTCGATATGACGATACGATACGATATGGAGACAATACGATACGATACGATATGATGAATTTTCGATACGATATGGAGGCGATATGACCATCTGACGATACGATACGAGACGATATGGCCCTTGAAAATTACGATACGATACGATATGAGGCCTCATATCGTATCGTATCGTATCGCGGCATCACTATGAGTAGTTTATAAAATAAAAAGAACCACAAAGAAATCATTCAATGAGCTTATTTGGCTTAACAGCTTGTAGAAAATTTTCTAACAAGTTTTTTGACTATAATATGAAATTTTTTAGTTAATTATTTAAACAATTAATGAAGATTTAAACAATCATTATTTTTATTTTTCATCATTTTTTTTTTGCCGTATGCATGCGGACTAGTGACTGTAGAGCATAATACCCACTCATTTTTACCATTAGTTTTTTTTTTTAAGATGGCAGATGGTAGCACTCAACAATTCTAGGAATCAATTTGGTTTATTTATTTATTTTGTATTTATATCCTGTTTTTTGAAAGTTTAAGGTTTTATAAATAAATTTAATATAATGAATAATTGTATTAATTTATTATTAAATAATAAATAAAAATTATAATTTCGGAGTTAACGCGTCCTCCCACCGAAGTTTTGAAAATTTTCAATTTTCAAAGAGAATGCAGCCGTTACTAAATTTTTTTTTTTTTTTCATTTTAAATTAAGATACACAATGGTTAATAAAATAAATAAAAATATTTATTATTTTTTATGTACAATATTTGCTTTTTTTTTTTTGACAAATCTGTAGAGATATTTTTTAGCTGTATGAATATTTGTTTAGATGAATAATTAATCAATTTATTTTTGTGAATTATTATTTATTAAAAGAATAGAAAATTTATATAAAGAAAAGTAAAAACAATTTTCCGATTCAAAAAATTATATTTATTTGATGAAAAAGTATATTTATTTTTAAACGTTGATTTACAAAAATATTAACATTAACATTAATATTTCATATATGATAACAAGTTATATTAAAATGTTCTTTTACAATGTCTTCACAATGTCATTTTGTATGTGTTTTTAAAAATAAATTATGGAAATATATCAGGGGTAAATTAGAAAGAAAAGTATATGATAACTATGTACATAATCAAATCTATTCAACAACCAACCATTGAGATGTAATTATTGACCTAGAAGCTTCTACTATTAACAAACTACAATCCGTTATGTGTAAAATGATACCATTAATGGTATCATTATAATTAAACAAATTTGTACGATTTTTAGTTGCCTGATCAGCATCAATAACCAAGTCAATTGCAATATTATCTATACTAAAGAGAGTAATCTTTTCAAGATCTGGATTATTTTTTATAAATTGAATAATACCAAAATTAGTGAGTTTCTGGCAAAAAGAACAATTTAATTCTTTCAATCTCTTCAATTTGATAAGGAAGCTGTCGTCTGTAATTATATCAAGACAACTTACATTAAGTTTTTGTAAATTTTTTTTTTTTTGTTAAAGCAACAAGAGCTGTTTCAGTAATCGTACAGCATCCTCGTGGAATATCAAGATATTTTAGATTTTTGCATGTACAAAAAATAGTATTGATTACTTTTGTAGAGAGCTCCTCCATTTCATCAAACTCTGCACCCATCGTTAAGTCGACGTACTCTAAATTTACGAGTTCATTAAATAAAAAAAGCTCTTTGTGTATATTTAAGAATTGAATGTTAAGATGAACAAGTGTTGTTTTTTCTGCTATTTCTTGAATGTTTTCTAACCAGAAGTCATGTAATGTCAATTTTTTAAGATTTTTAAATTTTTTTAAATTCTGAAAATAATGAAAATTTATTTGAATAATTTATATATTTGTAATAATTATATAATAATATATAATAATAATTATATAATTGATAGTATTGTTTGTCACTAGTCATATAAACAACTGGTTGCAACAATGGTATTCAAGAACAACATACCATAAAACCTCTTCGTTTTCCAATCGCCAGAGATTTAGAAAAAAAATGAATTTCATTAATTTCTTCTGGAAGACTATCATCATTATTAACTTTATTGTTTATATTAAATTATATATTAATAAACAACAAAGAGATGATTATATTATTTTTAAAAATTCACAATTAGTGAATAAAAATGTTCTTTTACAATATTGTATATGTCTTCACAATGCCATTTTGTATATGTTTTTAGAAATAAATTATGGAAGAATATTACGCGTAAATTAGAAATAGCAGTAGCACTTTCCATTTGGTACAAACTAGAATAAAACGTATATCAAGTTTAAAAATCTAATAATAGAAACATTGATATTTTATTAACAAAAAAGAAATTTTATTTTGATAATAATATATACCTTTTTCCATGTCTATATTCTTTCTGGTATTGGCAGCAACATAAAGATTTTAGCTAATGAGTCGTAATCCAGTGAATTGATGACAACTTTTTGATCGTTGTCACCAGCATCAGAGTTTTGTTGGTCTTCTTCAACAGATATTTTTATTGCACTCATCATAAGTAAATACTGAAAATGCTGTTGTTAAGTCCTGCTCTTTTATTATTTATTAATAAAAATCCAAATTTTTAATTAAAAAAAAAACTGAAAGGTTAAAAACACGTGGGTAACAGTATTTTTTTTTCTTTTTTCAATAAGAACTTCTTTTCAACTACTTTTAAGTTTTAACATAATCTTTACTTGAAACTCCAGGTGAACTCCAGGTGAACGGCTCCCTGCAACTTTTTTAATTTCAAAAAATTTCATAATTGTCCTTCAGTAAAATTCTACTTATTGACGAAAAAACAGTCGGTAATTTTTCAGCTAAGTAGCGCGAGTGAAACTTTCTCAACTTCCAAGATGGCCGAGCCTTTGTTAAAGTAACATATTTATATTTTTGCACTAATAATTGTTTAAAAATTATAATATTGGTTTTTAAATTAAAACAGGCACATTTATTAAAAAAATAAAAAATAATTTTTTTAGCCACTTGAAAATCATTAAATCTAGCATGACATATGTACGATTAAAAGTATATAAATAATTATTCCATACAAAAAATTTTTTAATAATTATTCATAATTTTTTGAATTATATTTAAAAAAGTATATAATTAATTTTTGACCTTATTATTTAAATTTATTAACATTTAAATTTTTATGATTCCAAGTAATAATAATATAATGTTTTTTTACAATGCCTTTACAATATCATTGACTTGGTAACATATTTTGTATGTCTCTTTGAGATTAATTTATAAAAAGGTATACTAACATATAATATTTATAAATATTTAACAACCAACCATTGAGATTCAATTGATGGCTTAGTTGAAAATGGTCTTATTGACCGCGGATCAGTTATTGTTAAGTGTAAAATAGTACCATTTGTACGATTTCTAGTTGCATGATCAGCACCAATAACCAAGTCAATTGTAATATTCTTTATACCGCTGACATCAATTACTTCAAGATCTGGATTATTATTTATAAACTGAATAATACCCGAATTAGTAAGTTTATGGCAATGAGAACATTCCAATGATTTCATGCCTTTTAATTTGATAATAAAGTCGTCTGTAATATTTAGGGAAGTGACGTCTAGTTTTTGTAAATTTATCAAGTTTGTTAGAGCAACAAAAGCTGTTTCAGTAACAGCTGTGCACTTTCTAATTGCTAAAAATCTCAGGTTTTTACAATTATTAGCAATCGCAATAATTGTACTATCTTTAAGATGTAATGTCCCACACAAATATAGAAGTTCAAGATATTGCAATTTTGATAACTCATCAAGAACAGATGGAGAAGAAAGTGGCTCAACATCAATAGATGGTACTAAAAGTCTACTACCAATTACTAAATGTTTAAGTTTTTTACAATTGTTTGAAATTGCAATTATTGATTCTTCTCTGAGGATAACGTTAATAAGCAATATTAAACTTTCAAGATTTTCTAGCTCTGTTAACTTATTTAGAGCAATTTTATTCATAATCTTACGAGGATCATGTATTTTTAAATGTTTTAAGTTCTTGCAATATTCAACAATCGCATTCGCTAAGTCCGGCATTATATTACAAGAAATACCAAGATATATTAAGTTTTGTAAGTTTATCCATTTTTTGTGAGGAATTTCAGCTATATCATAAAGAGCAGTTGGCATATCAAGATGTTTTAGATTTTTGCATGTACAAAAAATACTATTAAGTATTTTTGTAGAAAAATTATCCGTCACTTTAAATGAAATATCAGAGTACATGGCTGTCGTTAGGTTAATATATTCCAAATTAACAAGTTTATCAAACAGACAATACCTTTCTGGTATGACATGGAGTGGAATGTCAAGATGAACGAGTGTTGTTTTTTCTGCTATATCTTGATAAATTATGTCGTCTAAAAAGTAGCAGCCATGTAATGTCAATTTTTGAAGATTTTTAAATTTTTTAAAATTCTGAAAATAACAGAAATTTATTTAAATTATTATTGTATTTATTCGATTAATATAGTAGTGTTTGTCACTGGTGATAAACGTGACTAGTTGGTATTCAATCACAACTTACTAAAGAAACTTTTTTTTGTGGGGGTACATAACGAGAAGTTCCAGCTGAAGTTATATGAATTTGATCAATTTCTTCTGGAAGACTATCAATTATTCTAAGTAGATCAAATGTTCCATCATACAAGTCATCATCAATCGTTATTATTCTAATGCATTTTAATTTATCCAGCAGTATAAATGCTCGAACAAAATCATCAGCATAATGATGCAACGTATTGATATAAAATTTACATTCCAACGTTGTTAAATTTTGACAATGAACACCAACAAACGGCATAATACTTGAATCACAAACATCTGAGAGAGATAATACTTTTAGATAATTACCGCATCTTAATAATATTTCTTCGAGAAATGATTGTGTTAACAAACGGTTATCATAAGAACGTCCAATTGATGATTTACATTTGTATTTTTTAATGTCATACCAAGCAAGTTGACATGCCTCTTTCCATTTGGTACAAACTAAAATAAAACATATCAAATGTAAAAATTATTAATACAAACATTGATATTTTATTAACAAAAAAAAAACTTTATTTTGATTATAATATTCACCTTTTTCTATGTCTATCCTTTCTGGTATTGGCAACAACATGATGATTTCTGCTAATGAGTCATAGTCCAGTGAGTTGATGACAACCTTTGAATCCTTGTCACCAACATCAGAGGTTTGTTGGTCTTTTTCAATACATATCTCCTTTGCACTCATTATGAGTAAATACTAAAAATGCTATAATGTCTTGCTTTTTTTTTTTTATTAACCAAAATCCAAATATTTATTTAAGAACAATTTAGAGGTTAAAAAAACGTGCGTCACAGTATTTTTGTTTTTTTATCTCAAATAATAGCTTTCTCCAACCACTTTCAGCATAATCTTTACCCGGTACTCCAGGTGAACGGCTCCCTCCCAGATAACCAAGCGTACCAGCACGTTTTCCGTATGCCGTACGGGCACGAAATACTGTCAGGGTACTGTTACGGTGCTAACCTAATGAACTGAGAGAGTCAAGACCGCACGATGCTTGCACAGTTCTCGTACAGCATGTCGTCAGTTCCACACAGCGTACTAGTATGGTGAGGGTACACCGTGCTGTTACCGTGCGAGCTTTTTCCTATATAAAAAAGAACAAGGTACTAATAGCTAACTTCACGTGTCACACCTTTATTCGTGATTCTATTGGCTGACGCTGTCGACACATTTATTTTCATTCGCTCACATACACATACACGTTATACGTTCGATACATTCAATAAATCGATATATTTAAAATAGTGGCTAAGTTAATTTAATATGCAATTCAATGGTTATAAATACTATTGAGTAAACTGTAAACAAAATAATAGACAAATACCTTGCCTCATTGTCACAGATGCAATAATGTCAAAAATATTTAATTTATTTATGAAATATTTTCAATAAAAGTGCCATTGGAGCATATTATTAAAACATTAACCAGATGCAACAATTAAATCAATGTCAAGTGTCATTGTTATTGTGTTGTATTCGGTGTTAACATGTTGTTCCAACTATATTAATACATCAACAACAGCATATACAACATTAAAATGGTCAAAACTTAATTGAAAATATTATTAAATCAAACACATTTGATAAATAATTTAGTGAACTTAAAGCAACGTTTAGTAGATCAGTAATGCCATCAGTTGATAAAAAATTAAGATAGGTTATAATTTGTCGAAAAACATGAATGAGAAAGTAATAAATATTTACACACATACATTGAGTAAAATCGAGCCAAAATAATGGTCAAATTGTATTGACTAATTTGATAATCATTGAATAACACCATCAGCACCAATAATACAATTGGAACAAAAAAAGATTGGCATTCACAAAGGTGCGTGAACCTGGCCTGCATAAGTTCTAGAAAAATTATCTAGGATACTCATTAGAAGCATCTTAATTTGTACTAATTTGTACCGCCATTGATTTAATTTGTACCTCAAAATTAAAGGGTGGAGAAAGGGTTAAAAATCGACTTTTTTTCTAGATGACTTGAGGGGGAAAAAAAAATTGCTACAGACGCAGAATAATTTGTACTAATTTGTACCACCAAGCCCGGAACTCCAAAATATCAATTTACAATACTTTATTATTATTATTGAGGTACAAATTCTAATTTTATCGGTACAAATTAGCTTACATTGTTTTCTTTAAAATAAAAAAAAAATTATTTAAAAATATCGATTTTTGAAGGCACCATGTATTTGTTAATAAAAATGTTTAACTAACAATTGCATGGCACCTTCAAAAATCAATATTTTTAAATAATTTTTTTTTGTTTTAAAGAGCAGAACGTGAGCTAATTTGTACCGATTAAAACGGGATTTGCACCCCAATAATTAAAGCAGATATGCAATTGTTAATTATCATTTTGGAGTAAATAATTTTTTTTTGTTGTTATTTTTGAGGTACAAATTCCGGGCTTGGTGGTACAAATTAGTACAAATTATTCTGCGTCTGTAGCAATTTTTTTTTCCCCCTTAAGTCATCTAGAAAAAAAGTCGATTTTTAACCTTTTCTCCACCCTTTAATTTTGAGGTACAAATTAAATCAATGGCGGTACAAATTAGTACAAATTAAGACGCTTCTAATGAGTATCCTAGATAATTTTTCTAGAACTTATGCAGGCCAGGTTCACGCACCTCATTCACATAATAGTTTTTTTAAAAAAACGAATAATAGAAAGTCAAGGGTTGAGTGCCCGAAGGGCACGATCTACACGTCATTTTCTGATTTTCCTTTAACATCACATGTTGATCAACATTACAATAATTAAAATTATCTATTGAAATAGAACTTTATAGATATTAATGATTTAAGTGAAAGATAAAAAACTGTCACTCATTCGGAATTAATATTAATGAAATTGATATAAAATATTTGCACTGAATATCGGAATATTCATCATATTTCTTTTTGTTTATTTATTTTTATATATATGTACAGTTAAATGAAAAAGGCCATTGATACAATAACAAACTTAAAGTATATAAGTGCATATCTAATTACTATATGTATATAAAAAAACATACGAAAAAACGCAACTATTCCCAAACATATGACATCGACATTCAAGAAACGACCGCGCAAGCGGGCGCTCAGTCTCGTGTATAAAAGAATAAAATATCCGTACGGAGTTGGTAAGATACTGGTACGCTGTACAAATAAATAAAGATATATATTTAGAATTCTTAATATAATTAATCTAATAATATATTTATATGATCAAGCATTCATGAAATTATCGAATGAGTATTAAATAATTATTTAACATTAATTTTATAATTTAAAAAATTATAATTATTCGATGTTAATTTAATCATTTTAAAAATACTAAATTATAAAATTAATGTTGAATATTTATTCAACATCCATTCAGTAGTTTTGAAAATATTTATATTAAATATTTATAGTAAATATTAAATTAATATTAAATATTAAATAAGTATATATTTAATATTCAAAAGTAGAATTAATAGACTCATCATCAATTTTTTGATGCGCGCGCACTTTAACAAGGATTTATTTCTTGTAATATTTTTTTATACATTTTGAACTGTTTTGAACATACACATGGACGAGGGGGTGGATATGTGTGTATGATGGTCCATATATTTTTCGCGCCTTTTACACCCACACAATTCTTCCAAAGAGTAAACAACCGACAACAACAAAGGCGTGCCGTTTTTTTTNTTTTTTTTTTTTTTTTCTTTTCATTAGTCTTTTAGAACTGTTTGCAGCAGCATCCATATATGCTTTCTAAAAATTTGGATAACAAAAACAACAACTGGATTAGTTTAAAGTGTTTTTATGTATTTTTTTTTCAATGAAAATTAATTGTCAGTGGTAGGGAATAAAGATAAAGTAATTGTGAAAAAACTACTTAATAATTAACCTAATTAACCTAGTGATTATTGAAAAATAAAAATAAATCTGATAAGCAAGTAAGTAACCAAACAAATATAACTTATTCTTTTATTTTACTAACTAACTATTATCATCACCATGATGATTAGATGTCATTAATAATTTTTTCCATCTTGCTAATTCAGCTTGATATTTTGCCAATTTTTTAATTTTATCCTCAAGACTTGATACACCTTTTGATAATTCAGTTTTCATGATTCAACTTTAGTAATTTTTTATTAAAAACCATGTAGTTTATCAAGACGTTCATTGACTTCATTTAATCCTGGATTTTTATTTAATACCCAGCTAACTAGTTTGATATTTGTGTGATGCTGCCATCAATGCATCAACATGTAGATCAATTTTAGATGGTGCTTTATTTGTATATACAAATTCTAATATTTGTAATGCAACATCAAGTTCAATGTCATTTATTTTAATGACATCAGTATCACCATCACCATCAGCATCATTGACAGCTTCTTTAATAATATCTTTATCAAACATTGCTGTAAGCACTGGACTATCATTTTATGTGCTTTTAATTGTGTACCAGCAATATCAAGTACAACATCACTAAATTTACCATTTTTAAAATAATCATACATACGATTATTAATTGAATCATCATTAATAACATTAAATGTTTTAATTTTTTTACATGTTGTTGATGTACCAGTCATAATTCCAACTTCTAATAATATTGTCAATGTACCATCTGGTAAATTATTTTTATTTTTTATATTTTTTTTAATATTATTTATTTTAATATTATTCCATCATCTGGTATTGTTATTGGCATTGTATCACTTCCAGTTTTATTAGTTTTTTTATTATCATTATTTATTATTGATAATGATATTGTAACACGTTTTGAATTATTTGCTGATTTTTTATAATCGATTAAATGTACTTTTAATGTTAATACAGCAGCACCAGCATCATAACGATAATTTGATGATAAATCAATACGCCAATTATATTTTTCTTCATTATCTGATGTAAATATTGATGACTCAAGATGTTGTCGTCCATCATTTTCAATACGATATTTAAAATTTTTAATTGACCAAATGTAACTTTCTTGTTTAATAATTGTATCAGTCTCACACCAAAGTTTTGGCTCAATAATTGTTGATATTTTTTTTGTGGTTAGCTGGGTAACTGCGTTTTCCAAGTTATTCAACTTCTGTAAATTCATCTTCATGTGTTTCAATATTATAAACAAATTCATTATGTATTTTTTGTAATTCTTTAGCTGTTGTAATATTTCTAACTAGTTCATCAGCTTCTATTGAATCTTAAATATCATTCGCCCAATAAATGAGACTTCTTAAACTATTCCTAAATATTTGGTGTCTAACAGCATCCTCAAGACGTGATCTATGTTCTTTAGCTTTTGTTTGTACTTTATTCCATAATGATTTAATTTCATTTTATCGTATATTAACATTATTATGTTCATTTAGACATGATTTTTAAACACCATTTGCTAATAAATTAACTTGTTTAACTTTTTCTTGAACTGGTGCTAGCTCTCGTTCTAAATGTTGGTGTCTACGTTTTGTAATGCTTGTACTGTTTTTAAATCAGATTCAATTTCAGCAGTATCAAGTTATGTTATTTTTTCATGTATCCAATCTTCGTCACATGTTCTATTAAATAATTCAACACTTGATGCACCCTCAAGACTTTTTCTTTTTGGTGGTTTAAGCCAGTTTAAATGATCCCATAACTGATAAATATCGTTGTCTTGATTTAACTTTATCCAACTGATTGTGTCCTTGTTTAATAAAATCATCAACAGCATGATCAATAGCCTCAACACGTTGACCAGAAAAAAAAATTTCATATTTTCTCTTAGTTGTTTCAACATTATCAAGTAAATCATCAGCACGTAACATTTTTTCTTTATCTTTTTCCATTTATGTATTATTAATTTTTTGTCGTTTTTCAACATTATCATTGTCATTAATAATTTAACATTTATTGGTTTAACTGTTGGTTCAATTGATTTTGTACGTCTAACTGGTTTAAGTGGTCTAACTGGTAACAAAACACGTTGTGTAGCACGTACTTTTTCTAATCTTTTAACTTGTACTTGTATAGATTTTGGTTCAATTTCCCGTACATAATTTGCTGATACAAAACCATCTGTACCATCAGTTTTTTTAACATTCCACCAATCTGGATTTGTTTAATTAATAATAAACATTATTTCACCTTTATTACACCTGTCATCAGCTGGTAATTCTAATGGTTACATGGTGTCTAATGGTGTAGTAATTTTTCAGCTTGTAAATCAAATGATTACACATCACCTTCATATGCAATTTATTCACCCTCAAGATCTTTATCTATTTGTAATAATGCTTGTGCACTTGGTTCATCGGTACCGCGATCAACAGATGCAACTAATGCCATTTTTTCATTCATTCATGAATCAGCTTCATTTGCATCAGCATAATATTGAAATGCTTCCACAACGTCATCAAGTTGTTTTTTTCTTAATGCTGATAATTCTTCAAGTACACGACAATGTTCTTGTAATGAATCAATTCGATTTTTAATTTCAATTGATGATGAATGTTTATCAGATATTAGCTTTTCACCAGCTGTACATAGTTGTTCAGATTTTGGTCTACATATTTTCTTTTCATCTTGTAATGTTTTATGTTTTTGTTGTAATGATAATACAGCACGTAAATCTTTAGCTGATGTACCAGCTTTACACATTCTTTGTTTTCCAACAAGCCATGATTCTTCATCTTCATGATCTTGTAAAAAATGATAATAATTCCTGGCATCGTCAAGACGTCCTCTACGTTCTTGACTATTTTTAACAAGTTCATCATATGTTTTATTTAAAATATCAATTTTTTGTTGTAATAATGGTATTTTATCATCTTTATTTGTTGATCACGATTTTCAAGTAATTTAATTTTTAATTAAATCCATTCTAATATTTTTGATGTTAATGAACCATAATTTATTTTCATATTATTAGCAGTCATAACTTGTCCAACAATATTTGCAATTCTTTTACCACTTTTTTTTGAATTTTTTATTTTTGCAAATGTATGATAATATGATGCAACATATATCATACTTGATTTTTCATCTGGACGTTAAGTATCAACATGTTCAACATCAAGTAAATGCGGTATACCAAGTTTATTATTCGCAGCATCAAATGCATAATTAACATTATCAATAATTTTAACAGCCTAAGCTGTGGTAAAAGTCGAGTATTTGATGATTTTTTTTTTTTTTTTATAAATTAATTATATAAATGATTAAATATTTATTTTTACAAAATATTTTTAGGGGAATTAGGTAGAGGGTATAGCCAGGTATTTTGATGGAAAATTTCGAGTTTCTATTCGTGGTATTGTGGTTGGCAAAGTTAAATTTTTTTTTTTTTTTTTATAAACAAAAATTATTTAAATAATGAAAAAGTTATTTTTACAAAATATTTTTATGGGAAATTGGTAGAAGATATAGGCAGGTATATTGAGGTAAAATTTCAAGTCTCTATTCATGGTATTGTGGGTGGGAAGGTTGGATTTTTTATTTTTTGATAAACAATAATTATTTAAATAATTGAAAATTTATTTTTACAAAATATTTTTAGGGGAATTAGGTAAAGGACATAGGCAGGTATATTAAGGAAAAATTTCAAGTGTCTATTCATGGTATTGTGGGCGGGAGTGGGTGGAAAACTTGAATTTGAGAAGGACTTTTTATTTTTTTATAAACAATAATTATTTAAATAATGAAAAATTTATTTTTACAAAATATTTTTATAGGAATTAGGTCGAGGGTATAGCCAGGTATTTTGAGGAAAAATTTCGAGTCTTTATTCATAGTATTGTGGGTAGTAGTGGGTGGGAAAGTGGAATTTTTTTTTTTTTATAAACAAAAATTTATTAAATGATGAAAAATTCATTTTTACAAAATATTTTTAGGGGATTTAGGTAAAGGATATAGGCAGGTATATTAAGGAAAAATTTCGAGTCTCTATTCATGGTATTGAGGGTGGGAAAGTNTGGGAAAGTTGAAGTTTTTATTTTTTTTTATAAACAAAAATTATTTTAATAATGAAAAATTTATTTTTACAAAATATTTTTATGGGATTTAGATAGAGGGTATAGTTACGTATTCTGAGAGAAAATTTCGAGTCTTTATTCATGGTATTGTGGGTGGTAGTGGGTGGGAAAGTTGAATTTATCAATCATTATTTAAATGATTATTGTTTATAGAAAAATAAAAAATCCAACTTTCCCACCCATTACCACCCACAATACCATGAATAGACACTTGAAATTTTTCTCAATATAACTGCCTATATCCTCTACCTAATTCCTATGAAAATATTTTGTAAAAATTAATTTTTCATTATTTAAATAATTTTCGTTTATAAAAAAATAAAAAATCCTTTTCAAATTCAAGTTTCCTACCCTCTCCCACCCTCAATACCATGAATAGAGACTTGAAATTTTACCTCAATATACCTGCCTATATCCTCTACCAATTTCCCATAAAAATATTTTGTAAAAATAAATTTTTCATTATTAAAATAATTTTTGTTTATAAAAAAAAATAAAAACTTCAACTTTCCCACCCACTCCCACACACAATACCATGAATAGAGACTTGAAATTCTACCTCAATATACCTGCCTATATCCTCTACCAATTTCCCATAAAAATATTCTGTAAAAATAAATTTTTCATTATTTAAATAATTATTGTTATAAAAAAATAAAAAATTCAACTATCCCACCCACTCCCACCCCCAATTCTGGCTGTAAGAAGTCGGAATATTATTCAGAGGTTTTATCCGACACCTGAAATATGTCCGGAAATGTTTTTCAGAATTTCAACCGTTTTTTTAATAATTTTAAAATGCGGGGCACCGAGCTCTTATTCGTTCCTGCTATTGCTGCTACTTGATTCACCCTAGAACACGACGTAGAGGGATGAAATTTTTGTAGGGGGTTAAAATTACATCGATAATAATTACGGTAAAAAACTTTCGAGGTAGTTACGAGTAGTTTTAGAGAAATTAATTTTTTTCGTATAAATATGGTGTGTACCTTAATTTTACCCCCTAGAACACGACCTAGGGGGTTGAAATGCTTAGCTTAGCTGTTTTTTAGACCTTTACTAATTTCCTTTGCTGTACTTATTGCTTCTATTCTTCTTTTATGACTTTTATCTTACTATTTATTTATCGAGTGCATGGGGCCCCCGAACGACCCAATGTATCCCTGGATTTCAAGCGTTTGGGCGCTAGCTTGGACGCCAGCTTCAGCGCCATAAGGAAAAGCAGTAATTAAGGAAAAGATGAAGCGAAGGAATTAAGGTTGCTTACTACATAATTTTTTGGCTACCTTAATTCCTTGATATTTTTATTTATTTATTGACAATTTGAAAAAAACGTGATTCATTTTAATAATTGAAATAATACGGTTGCTTATGGTGTTGTCGTGGCCGAGGGAAATTGCTTAAAAAAAATTTGTATAGGCCATTATTTACAGATGAATAGAAAAAATTGAAAAAAAAAATAAGTATTTTCTGGGCGCGCGGTCGATTTCCCCCATAAAAAAATTTAGATCTCCTGATTCATGGTGGTTTTCTTGTAGCTCTTATCACCCTCTAAATATTGACTTATTTTAATTTTTTTTTAACAATTTTCCTCGGCCACGACAACACCATAAACAAAAAAATGATATGGTTTTTTTTTAATTTTATTTTTTGTTTATGGTGTCGTGGCCGAGGAAAATTGTTTAAAAATAATTTATATATATATCATTATTGAGAAGGTAAAAAGAGCTACAAGAAAACCACTATAAACCAGGGCATCTAGATTTTTTTAATGGGAAAAATCGACTGCGCGCCCAGATATACTTAGTATTTTTTCGTTTTTTTTTTTTTACTGTTTTCTGAGAGCGCAGTCGGTTTTTCCCATTAGAAAAAACTAGATGCCTTGGTTTATGATGACACTGAATTTGGCAGCCATGTCTAACGGCCAGATAATTTTTTCCAGGGGCGAAACGCCACCTAGCGCCCCGACATATTATAGAAACTCATTATTGCTTTTAACCAGGATAAAAAAATATTATAAGACCTCCATCCTCTGAATTATTTTTCTAGATTAGTGTAGACAATATTAACAACGTTTATAAAATTTTCTAGGATTTTACTATGTGGCTTTCCAAGTGAAAAAAAAAATTTTGATTTTTTGTTTTTTCAATTTATTTTTTTTTCACTTAGAAAGCCACATAAAAAAATCCTAGAAAAATTCGTGAATATTGTTAATATTGTCTACAACAATCTAGACAAGAAAATCCAGAGGATAGAAGTTTTCAAACATTTTTTATCCTGGTTAAAATTTATAATAATTTTTTATCAATCATTGTAACGCGCCTGAGTGCCACCTGGCGCTACGCCCCTGGAAAAAAAATATCTGGCCGCTAGACATGGCTGCCAAATTCAGTGTCATGGTTTATGGTGGTTTTCTTGTAGCTCTTTTTAGCC
The DNA here is from genome assembly GCA_015776835.1 of Aphidius ervi. Lineage (NCBI taxonomy): Eukaryota > Metazoa > Arthropoda > Insecta > Hymenoptera > Braconidae > Aphidius > Aphidius ervi. The sequence continues at coordinate 52,434 of MKYW01000224.1, read as the reverse complement.
TCTAAATAATGATATATATATAAATTATTTTTAAACAATTTCCCTTGGCCACGACCGCTCCCGGTCATTCAGCCCACAATTACTATACATACAATTTACTCAGGGGTATAGCACTGCGTGTATTTTTATGTCGGCTTATTTGCCACAAGGGACCCTAGACTGAGTTAGTGAGTATAAGAATAGCCCACCATATTGTATTGAGATGGTAAATCGGTTTTTTTTCTACGTTATTTGTCGCGATTCTTTCTTACCCGCTGAATTGAATTTTCTTTTTATGATTGTAATAAATATATTTGGGTAATTGATAAATTCAAATAAATAATAAGCTATAGAAAAAAGGTCTAAGAAAAGAATGTGGCCACATGTTAATTTATAAAAAATTAATTCAGCTAAAAAAATTAAAGTGTAAAAAACATCTTTTCCTTAGCTACTGCTTTTCCTTAGACATTTGTATTTTTATAAAATAAATTTACATGTATTTTATTTATAAAATGAATAAAAATGTCCAAGGAAAAGCAGTAGCTAAGGAAAAGATGTAGCTAAGGAATTGAGGCTGCCAAAAAATTATATTTTTAACAACATTATTTCCTTAAAACATATTTTTTTGGCAGCCTCAATTCCTTAGCTACATCTTTTCCTTAGCTACTGCTTTTCCTTGGACATTTGTATTTTTATAAAATAAATTTACATGTATTTTATTTATAATAAAAAGCTATGGGAAAAACATTAGCTAAGGAAAGGAAGTTGTTTACCTGTTAATTCATATACAATTAATTATTGTCATATTATCCACATTCTCCTCTCCTTTCACCCAAACGCAAAAATCGGTCTCTGCGCATGAGAAAAATCTTCAGTTAGGGAAAAATATAAGCCCAGAAAAAAATACACGTAGTGCTATACCCTTGAATTGACTATTCTTAACATTCCGAGTGGGCTAAGTGACCGGGAGCGGCCACGACAACAGCCTAAACGAAACAAAAAAGTTCACGCGCTGCTTATACGCCATCTGCTAACTCTAAGTGAGCGTAGAACTGCCGGGCGCTAGTTTTAACTCCATGAAAAAGCAGCAACTAAGGAAAAAATAAAGCTAAGAAATTAAGGTTGCTTACCACATCATTTTTTGGCTACCTTAATTCCTTGATATTTTTATTCATTTAACAATTTGGAATAAACGTACGTTTTTCCAAATTACGTAATTCATTTTAATAAATAAAATACTACGGCAGCCAAAAAAATTAGGTGGTAAGCAACATTAGTTCCTTAGCAGGTCTAGAAAGTTAGCACAACCTTTATGGCACAATCACTTGTTACTATAATAGGATTTTTTGCTAATTATGTGCGGAATTATTAATTTTTGTGCGCTTATATATTTTTTTAACTAATAGTTGTGCTAGCTTGAAGCCAAGATAGCCCACTTTTTTTGTTTATTAACATAGAGGAAGGCTGTTAGGACCATAATTTTGTGCAAATTATGTGCAATTTAGTGTGTAAATTTCAACTCGATCGGATAATGATTATTTCACAAATTAATTATTTATTTTTTTTTCTACTGGTTGTGCTACCTTAAAGCGAAGATAGCACAACTTTTTTGGTTATCAACATAGGAGAGGGCTGTTAAGGCCATAACTATAATTATATATGATTATATATAAATTGGTGTGTTTGATTGAAGTACACATAATTTGCACAAAATTATGGCCCTAACAGCCCTCCCCTATGTTGATAAACAAAAAAGTTGTGCTATCTTGGCTTTAAGGTAGCACAACCAGTAGAAAAAGAAATAAATAATTAATTTAGGAAATAATTATTATCCGATCGAGTTGAAATTTACACACTCAATTGCACATAATTTGCACAAAATTATGGTCCTAACAGCCTTCCTCTATGTTAATAAACAAAAAAAGTGGGCTATCTTGGCTTCAAGCTAGCACAACTATTAATTAAAAAAATATATAAGCGCACAAAAATTAATAATTCCGCACATAATTAGCAAAAAATCCTATTATAGTAACAAGTGATTGTGCCATAAAGGTTGTGCTAACTTTCTAGACCTTTTTTTAGCTTCTTCTTTTCCTTGGTATTTTATTTATTCATTTGACTAATAAAATTAATACAATGAATACAAATACTTAATTTTTTTGGCTGCATAAATTCCCTAGCTTCATCTTTTTTCTTAGCTACTGCCTTTCCTTACTATTAAATTTATTTTTTTTGATTATTTTTATGAACAAATAATAAGGTAATCTACAACTATTTCTTAGTCACATTTTTTTCTTATAGCTTTTAACCCTCCCTTGATATTGAGGTAATTTATTTTGATTGATTTCACGGAAAAATTATAAGTCAATCCACAGCCATTCCTCAATTACATTTTTTCCTTAGCTCGTGGCTCCCTTTGATATGTTCAATACACTTATTTTAATGCAGCTGAAACTAGCCGACAAAAGTTAGCGTGAATAGGCTATAGCATGAAAACATAGAAAATAACTGTGGCACGTTCTACAATTATTATAAATGGATTGCTAGACTGAGTAACAATATTAAAAAAATTAAAAATTATGAAAAAATGCCCGTCATCTTAATTAATCATTAACAAATGTACTAATTTTTAGTATTTTTTTGTTTTAAAGTGCGATTAAAAATTTTTCAAGACTTTGACACGATCCAAAATTATTTTTAAACAATCATATAGATGACTAGTAATAAGTTCAAAAGAAAAAAATATGAAAAAAATCGCGTCTTGATAATTAATTAACTTTTTTTATCTAATTAAGGTACCTCTTCGTTTTTTTAAATCGCGATTTCCCTCACAAAAAAAACAGAAAATGACGATGACACGTTCTATAGTTATTATCAATGAATAGCTGAATATGTCGCATCATTTATAATAATTGTAGAACGTGTCATAGTGATTTTTTCTATTTTTTTTTTTGAGGGAAATCGCGGTTTTCAAAAACGAAGGGGTACCTTAATTAGATAAACAATGTTAATTAATTATGAAGACGCGACTTTTTTTATATTTTTTTTTCACTAACTTATTACTTGTCATCTAAATAATTGTTCAAAAATAATTCTAAAGCCTGTCAAAGTCTCAAAAAATTTTTAGTTGTACTTTAAAACAAAAAAATACGAAAAATCAGTACATTTGTTAATAATTAATTATGATGACGGGCATTTTTTCATAATTTTAAATTTTTTTAATATCGTTACTCTAGCTATTCATTTATAATAATTGTAGAACGTGCCACGGTTATTTTCTATGTTTTCATGCTATAGCCTATTCGCGCTAACTTTTGTCGGCTAGTTTCAGTTGCATTTATTTTATTTATTTTCACGAATGAATTATGAAGTAATTGACAGCTATTCCTTAGCTACATTTTTTCCTTAGCTACTGCTTTTCCTTGGACATTTTATTTATTCAATAAATAAAATACATGTCATTTTATTTTTAAAAAATAAAAATGTCCAAGGAAAAGCAGTAGCTAAGGAAAGGATGTGGCTAAGGAATTGATGTTGCTCAAAACATAATTTTTCTGGCCACATCAATTCCTTAGGTACTGCTTTTTCTCGGTATCCAATAATCATAGGCAAGTCTGATGTAGCTAAGGAAAATTATTTTTTCGGTTACATCGTATCCTTAGTTACATGAAGTAACCGGAAACTATAAAACACGATGATGTTATATATTTTTTTATAATTTCAGATAGATTCCTATTCCTATCAAGAGTGTATCAACATTTTTGAAAGGTTGTATTGTTTTATGTATTTGTAAATTATAATTATTTTAATAAGTATATTTGTATATTTTATAAATTAATCATTCCATTATTCAATGTTCGTAGTAACCGTAGATATAATTGTAAGATTCAAAATAAATTTGGTAGAAAATAAAAAATGTATTCAAGATCAGGTAATAAGCGCCGTAAGACTATTGATGAGGTTGGGTCAGAATATAGGAAACGCTTATTACGTCAAGAAACAATTGAACGTCGTAATCGATTACGTCAGCAATTGTATCAACGACAAATCAATTTGGATAATAATAACCAAAATATAAATAACCCTGATGATGACAATAATGGTGATGATAATCATGATGATTTGTATCAGGGTGGTGAACATGATCAAAACGATAATCTCCATGATAATCAAAATGCTGATAATAACAATGATCCTCAGGATTGTCACAATAATCACGATCGTGACGATAATCAAAATGACAACAATCAAGAAAATCTGAATTATGATCTTCCTGAAGGTCATAATAATTATGATCATAATAATGACAACAACCATGAGCATCAAAATGACGATCAGCATGATGATAATCATGGAGATGACCATTACATCAATGATTTTAAACGATACTTAGCAGCAGCATGTGTGAAAACCCGCATGTCTCATCAACAAATTAATGCAGTATTAAGAGCTATTCGTCGGCATCATTGTTTAGCTGGGATTCCCAGAGACGCTCGAACTCTTCTTTCTACTCCACGAACTCAGGCTCCTATACACATTCTTGCAGGCGGTTATTATCTCGACTTAGGGTTAGAAAATGCATGTCTAAAAACATTAGAGAAAACCCCTGGAAATCTGTTACCACGGGAATTGCTCTTTGACTTTAGTGTTGACGGAGCACTTCTTGATCGTGGACAAAAAGGTCATGTGTGGCCTATCCAAATTCGAATCGCGAACATCCCCCAGAGTTCACCTGAATTTGTGGGCATTTGGGTTACCAACGGGACTCATTCAAAACCCACAAACTCAAATGAATTTCTGTCTCGGTTCGTTCATGAATATCAGATGATTCTCGAGCGCGACGGTATTAACTTCAATAATGAAATATTTGAACTTACTCCAAGAAGCTTTATAGGTGATGCCCCTGCTCGTGCAATGGTGCTACGTCATAAAGGTCATAGCGGTTATAGTGCTTGCTCGAGATGCACAGTTTTAGGAATACCAGGGCCTGGTAAAAGTGTTATTTTTCTAGACACTAATATTATTTTTCGCGATGAAAGAGATTACTATAATCAAACCGATCACGAACATCATAATACAGGGCCACGAAGTATTCTCCATAGGATTCCGGGATTTGATGTCGTTAAGATGACAGTATTTGATATTATGCACGCAGTTTTTCTTGGTATGTGGAAGCAATTTTTAGCACCATTGGTTATTGGAAAATATCAAAAAAATCTACAGCTTGACGAACTTAGTATTGAAACAATCAATGCTCGCTTAGTATTTATTTCAGATTATTGTCCTCGTGAATTTTCTCGACACCCAGATGATATTAAAAATTATTCTAATCAAAAAGCTACTGAATGTCGTCAGCAGCTTTTACATACTGGTTTTGTATTTCTTCGAGGCATTATTCATCCAGCTATTTACACACATTATCTTAAACTTGCAACAGCTATAAAACTTCTTGTTCGCCAAGCTACTGAAGATGAAATCGTTGTTGCAGAAAAACTTTTATTGTCTTTTGTTAGAGGTTGTAAAGCAATATATGGTCTTGGATTTTATACCTATAATTGTCATGTTCTTTTACATTTAACAGAAGATGCAAGACGTTTTGGACCATTAGATTCAGTTTCAGCTTTTCCTTACGAAAATGCTATGCAATATTTTCCTCATACAATTAAAAAAAACCATCAGTATTTACAACAAATTAGAAATAGACATGCTGAAAAACTTGCAGTAGAATTAATAAATAATGAAAATAATAACAATACTCGAAATTATATTCCAGGTAAAAAATGGACGAGTAACAATTTACCCCCTTTTATTCCAGCTGGTACAGCTGAGTATCATATACTTAAATGTCCTAAATTTTTGATTAATCTTAATGATCGCGATAATACACTCATACTTCATGATGGTTCCATTTGTATTGTTGAAAATATTATTTATTTGAATAGAAGATTTTGTCTACTTGTACGGCGGTTCTTACCACCCATAGAATCTCTTTTTAACGTAGGATGGTCATCAGAATTATTTGGAATTTTTAAATGCTCAAAACTTTCAAATATTAATATTGTGAGAATTGACGAAGTTAGAGGTAAATGCTTTCGTATGCCGTATTTCAATGCATCTGAAAGCATGCCAACTCCAAACATTTGGGTTGTTTCATTGATGACATCCACTATCAATGAATGAAATAGCTTGACACTAGTAATATAATAATAAAATAGAATATTTAATTTACTCTCATTAATTTTACTTTGACTATTATTTTAATTTATAGACGATGGGCTGACTTGATTTTCATCCTAAATATAAACTTTACGAAAAATTTTTTTTAGCATGCAGATGACAGTTTTCTAGCAAAATTCAGGTGTAACGGTTTTGGTCAAGCAAGCCAGGTAAAAAAGTACGTAAACGTGTAGCATTCGAAGATCTTATTTTTAAATCGTCGAAAACATTCTCTTTTTATTATTAATTAAAGATTATTCAATCATTGCCATATTATTAAAAATAATTTTAAAAGTTCTGAAGAATATTGTGAGTAGTTTTTTAATTAAAATTTATGTCTGTAAATGCTACATATGTATATGTTATGACACATTTTTTCACTTGACTTACTTGTCCAAAAGCATTACGCCTGCATTTTGCGAAAAAGATGTTCTTAAATTATTAAGAGTGTCCACAACGTGATGAAGAAAAACTTCTCGTAATCTATTGAAAACCAAGGAAGCCCCATAATTATTAATTTACTGAAATAAAAATAAATACAAAATTAATATCACTTGCTTTCAGTATGAAAAAATTAGTAACTGACTATCAAAACTTTTCATTTTGAATGCTTATAAAAAATATATCACAATAGATTCAGAAAAATTGCATACGTGACTTGGAGACTTGATTTCCGATAAGTATATTATTTTTCTGAATATTTTAAAACATAATTTCATAAAAAATATTAATATTAAAGCAAGACATAAGTTCAGGGTGAAAGTTGTCATAATCACTTACTAATTTTTTTATTTGAATTTAAGCACCTGTCTTGCAAATAATTCTATTTCTTTTTTCATACAGATAAGTTTTTTCTAAACTAAAATCAATCAATATGCCAAAAATCAGAGGAGGAAAATCGTCCTTAAATACGAGAAAAACAGATGTACCAAATCCAAGAAAATCTAAAAATGCAACAAAAGCTTTATATTCAAAACTTGACCAGATATGGAATTTTCAAAAAAGAGAAGCTCAGAAAATCAAAAATACATTTAATGATAATAATGACAGTAATAGCAATGACGATGACTACTACGAAGATGATGAAAATTACAACAACTATAACGTTGATAATGATGATGGAGATTATGAAGATAATAATAATGATGACGTTGATAATGTTGATTATGAAGAAGATAAAGATTATGGTGATGATAATGATGATGTCAACACTGCTAATAATGAGCTGAATAAAAAAGTACTTATTCCAGAAAGTCCACATGTCAGAAAACATAACGTCAACCAACAACACATGACAGCTGCTCCATTATGGGCGTGAGTACTTTTTACCCTTGACTTCTTTTCATAGTTACTGAACAAATATAAAATTAATCTTCCTACTTATTTGTTATAGTATTCAACTTCATACAGAAATCAAAAGCCTTACAAATCGTTTCGATGAATTTCTCAATTCTTTTAAGTAAGTCGATTTTTGATAAATTTATTTTTAAATATTTTTTTACAATTTCTATAAATAAGCTTGGTATTTTTTTAGTGAATGGAAAACTATGATTCAACCTCTTTTGGATGTGAACCTTCTTACATCTGGAGATGTACCAAAAGTCATTCCATTTCAATACGTTGAAGATTTAGTAAATTTTGAACGTGCAACTGAAGCTGAGAAAATAGAATTGGTACGTCATGATATTTCATTATATACATATAATGATACATATAATAATACACTCTTGTCAAATTATATATTTTCATATAATAATTATTTCTTTTACTAATTACTAGGTTCAATTTTGTAAAGGATTTTGTACAAATAATGCTCAAACAAGTTGTAACGAAATATTCATCAACTGTATTGGCTCACATGAGTACATCTCGCCCTATGTTACAACAGAGGGTAAAGGGTCACTTCATCCTCCATCTCTTCCACCAATGATTAAAACCAAATTTGGTGAATGTGTAAAAAGTAATTATATACATTTATTACTTCATTTGTTTATTTAATTACCTTAGAATCATTCAATTACACATAAAATACATTTTAATTACCATTAAAATAATAATTTTGTCCTTTTCTTAGGTACATTGTCATTGAGAAGCAACAGATTTCCAAAGCCTTCTTTGACTGACTTTAAATGCATTTTTAATGAAGCATTAAAAGTCATTAAAAATCGAAGAAGACGTTTGGAAGAAGCAGGAAAAATATCTCCAATCAAAAAAGATGATACAAATATTGAACCCAAAAAAAGACCAGCTGCAGCTACGACAAATAATATTTAGATCGTGAATTTTCTTTTTTTTTTTATATAATTTATTCTTTTTATTTGTTTTTTTTTTTAAATTGTTTTCCCTTGTTGAAATACAAAATTAAGTTCGACAATTAAGTTGATAAAGCTGAAAAAACTAATCAGCTAAAAAAAGACCTGCAGCTACGATAAGTTTTAATAATTATATATATAATTATTAAATTATATAATTATTGAATATGTAGGTCGTGAATTTTTTTTTTTATCTTATTCTTAGATTAGGAAATGAATCAAGTTTTATTAACAATAAATCAATTGAATTATCATCAGCAGCAATAAATTCAAGTACAAAAAATCCAAGTGTAAAGATTAATAGTATTGAAAAAAAAAATTAATGTCGATGTGGTACGATTAGATACTCAAGCTAGTAAGCAAAATAATTTACATGATAATTCTTCTTTGAAAAATGAAGAAAATATTGATAATTCAAATAAATACAAATGACCTCATGATTTGACAGTGAGTAAAGTCAATACCAATAGTAGAATTAAGTTAATTAAACCAAAAAAATGTCATGTTAGTTGAGTAAGAATTGACACAATATTAAAAACTGTAAATACAGAAATTGATATTGATGATAATCATTTAAATGTTAATGATGATAATATTACAACAAATGATCAGACATTTTTAAGTAGTACTCCTGTACATAATCGAATGAAAAAACGACAAACAAGACCAAAATTATCACCCATTAATATTAATACAAATGGCAATGATAAATTGGATAATTTAAAAATAAAAAACAAGCTAAATCATCATTTCCATTGGTATTAAAAGAAATAAAAAAATTAATAGCAAATAAAGATAAAAAAACAACATTTAAAGATTTAATAAGTTATAATAATAATGATGTTGATGATGATGTTGATACGATTAATTTAGCATTAAAATTAGCTAGAAAATCATATGATTTATCAGAATTAAAAGAAACTTCTTCATATCAAAAAAGTCCTGTTAAAACAATAACAAATCGTGATAATAATATTAATTTAGCTAAGAGAATTATAACAACACCATTGAGTGTATCAATTGATGAGGCAAGATCACCTTTATTATTTGATGATTCATTTTACGGTGATAATAATGACCAAGAGCCTAGTTCAATTTTGGAATCATCAGAATCAATGGAATCATTGAGATTACCTTCGAGTCCTGATACAAAAATAATTAGCAAAAATGAACAAGAAACAAATATTGAACCCAAAAAAAGACCAGCTGCAGCTACGACAAATAATATTTAGATCGTGAATTTTCTTTTTTTTTATATAATTTATTCTTTTTATTTGTTTTTTTTTTAAATTGTTTTCCCTTGTTGAAATACAAAATTAAGCTTAACAATTAAGTTAATAAAGCTGAAAAAACTAATCAGCCAAAAAAAGACCCACAGCTACGATAAGTTTTGATAATTATATATATAATTATTAAATATGTAGGTCGTGAATTTTTTTTTTTTTTTATCTTATTCTTATTTTGTTTTTTTTTAATTTTTCTTTCATTTGTGTGCGACCATTATTATAATTAAAATTTAAAATACGAAATTAAATTTAATGAATGTATGAAGATTTTCTGTTGGTAAATAATAAAATAATTTTTCAATAATAATTATAATTTAATAAATATATATATATAAATTATTTCAGTATGATACGAGTACGATAACCGTATCATATACTTGCATACGATTATCGTACCCGCACAATAAGATGACTCTGTACTAAAAAACATTCATATCTGCGGGGCAAGGGGGGAAAAATAGTAAGATGTGTAAGCACCGTGCTGTTACAATAACCATACACTGTTCTCACAGAGTTCTCACATAAAAGGTATGGTAACAGTACGGTGTTCATACGCTGTGCTAGCACAGTGTACTAGCACCGTAATACTGTGGTTCGTAATTACAACACAGTTACCGTAACAGTACGCCGTACGGGTCGTACGGGCATCGTACTAGTATCGTACGAACACCTGGTTATCTGGGCTGCAGCTTTTATAATTTTAAAAATTTCATAATAGTCGAATAAGTAAAATTCTACAAAATAATAGTCGGTAATTTTTAGCTAGATAGCGTTAGTGAAAGAGTGGGTACCAAAATTTTCTCAAAATCCAAGATGGTCATGCCTTCGTTGGAGTGAAGTGAACCAAGAAGACTTGAGGTCTCCAGTCTTTTTGAGTGAACAGTTGGAACAGTTGTGACTAGTGTCGTGCATGAAGACTAGACCTCTCTAAAATTATAGTCTCCAGTCTTCATGGTGTCATGATTTTGTACTCATATTTTTTCAATAATAATTATTCCATATTTAATTTACATGAAACAGCTTAATTTATTTATACAATAAAAACTTAAAAAAATTTTTTTATTTATCTCTTGTCAAGTTTTTTCATTTATAAATATTATAAATAAACAATATTATTTGGTGGAATATTTTTAAAACTATTTTGCACAAAAATCATTTAAAACTATTTATTAAATTAATCAATTAAAAATATATTTTTTAATATTAATTAAACAGTTAGAATGTTGACAATAAAATAAATTTGAAAATAATTTAATTTTCTTCCCAAAAGTGTTTGATTTTGACTTTGTCTTAAATATCATCAAAGCTAGCTGTCATGACATATAATATTCGATTGAGGGTATAAATAATTGTTCCATACAAAAAATTCTTAAGAAAGTATTATTAATTTTTAACTTTGTTCTACAAAATTATTAACATTGACCCTTGAATTTTTATGATTCCAAGTAATACATATATAATATATATAATAAATTTAAAAAAGGTATACTATAAATTTATTTATCCCTATTACGAATCTTACAACTTTTGCTCGAGTCATTTTTAAATTGGAAGCATATTTTCGGAGAAAAATCTATACATAGTTTAAAATCGGACAGTCTTTATATATATAGTCTCTATATATACACTCTTGTCTATATCTAACAATCAACCATTGAGATTTAATTATTGGATCATAAGAAGATGGTCTTATTAACGGATCACTTATTGTTAAGTGTAAAATGATACCATTTGTACGATTTTTAGTTACCTGATTTTGTAAATTTTCCAACTTTGTTAAAGCAACGAGAGCTGTTTCAGTAATGTCTTTGCAATCTCGAATTTGTAAAATTCTTAGGTTTTTACAATTATTAGCAATCGCAATAATTCCACTATCTTCAAGATTTATTCCCTCAGGTGGATAATTTAATTTACGTAAATTAAGATGTTCAAGATATTGCAATTTCGATAACTTATCAAGAACAGATGGAGAAGAAAGTTGCTCACCATCAATAGATTATTAATTATTAATCATATATTAATATACAACAAACAGATGATTATATTATTTTAAAAAATTCACAATTTGTATTTTTTATTTTGCAATTTGCATAATAATATAGGTTATTTATTCATTTATTTATTTATTTTTTTTTTGTTGAATAGACAAACGTTGACATTACCAACTGTGAAATTTAATATCAAAGGTAGAGATGATTCAATCGATTGCAATCAATCATCATTAATTAATTATACATCAAATAACTTTACTGATATTTGATCTTCTTGTATTTATTTTCTTTATTTTTAACTAAGATACTCAATAGATAATAACATAAATAAAAATATTTATTATTTTTGATGTACAATATTTGATTTTTATTTTTGGCAAATCTTTAGAGATATTTTTTGGCTGTATGAATATTCGTTTAGATGAATAATTTATTTATTTATTCTTGTGAATGATTATTTATTAAAAGAATAGAAAATTCATAAAAAGAAAGGTAAAAATAATTGTCCAATTCAAAAAAATATATTTATTTGATGAAAAAGTATATTTATTTTAAAACTTTGCTCTACAAAAATATATAATAACATTGACATTAAAATTTTTATGATTCCAATAGTAATATATTGAAAACAAGTTATAATAAAAATGTTCTTTGCAAATGTCTCACTCATCATAAGTAAATACTGAAAATGCTGTTGTCAACGTCTTCCAGAACCTGAGGTTCTTTAAATACAGAAATTATGTTGTTAAGGGAGTACCTCCGTCGATTAGTTTTCTTACAATTTTCCTAATTTTTGGATATAAATAAATCTTGAATGTATAAATCTTGAAATTCCCCTGCGTCTAATGATCTTAATTTTGTAATCATGAACAATCTAGTATTAGAGATAATTGAGTCTAAACAGGTGAACTTTTTACGTGGTTTAACATTGCAGGTATAGGATTTTTTTTTAATTTTTTTATATTTTTAGTTCTAACAAAAAAACGGTTCTTACAAATTTGATAAAAAATTAATATGTCAAAATTAATATAATTTAGAAAATTGTGAAAAAAAAATTAAATGCTTGAACTTTCTAGAATCAGAGATATTGTTAATTGAAGTTTGCAAAATTTATTAATATTTATTTTATATTATTATATTTATTTTAATATTTATTAATATTGGTATTTTTTTTATTTTTTTTTTAATAAGAAAACGCTTTCTTATAACCCTATTCAACATAATCTTTACCTGAAACTCAAGGTGAACTCCAGATGTACGGCTCCTTGCAACTTTTGTAATTTCATGTCGTGATTTTATACTTATATATATTTTTGCAATGATAATTGTTTAAAAATTATAATTTGTTTTTAAATTAAAACAGGCACATTGATGAAAAAAATTAAAAATCATTAAATCTGGCATGACATATGTACGATTAAAAGTCAAAATGATTATTCCAGACAAAAAATTTTTTTAATTATATTTATAATGTTTTGAATTATATTTAAGAATAAGTATAACTAATTTGTGATCTTGTTATTTGAAATGATTAACATTTGAATTTTTATGATTCCAAGTAATAATAATATAATGTTTTTTTACAATGTCTTCACAATATTATTGACTTGTTAGTATAATGTGTCTTTGAGATTAAATTATAAAAAGGTATACTAATATATAATTATAAATATTCAACAACCAACCATTGAGATTCAATTGTTGGTTTTGTTAAAGATGGTCTTATTGACGAAGCATTTATTGTTAAGTGTAAAATAATACCATTTGTACGATTTTTAGTTGCCTGATCAGCAGCAATAACCAGGTCAATTGTAATATTTTTTATACGACTGACACCAATCTTTTCAAGATCTGAATTATTTTTTATAAATTGAATAATACCAGCATTAGTAAGTTTCTGGCAACGAGAACAATCCAATTCTTTTAAGCCTTTTAATTTGATGGTAAAATCGTCTGTAATATTAAGGGAAGTGACGTCTAGTATTTGTAAATTTTTCAAGTTAGTTAGAGCAACGAGAGCTGTTTCAGTAACAGCTGTGCAATTTTCAATTTGTAAAATTCTCAGGTTTTTACAGCTATTAGCAATCGCAATAACTGTACTATCTTTAAGATGTAATGTCCCACACAAATATAGATGTTCAAGATATTGCAATTTTGATAACTCATCAAGAACAGATGGAGAAGAAAGTGGCTCACCATCAATAGATGATACTATAATGCAATTATGAATTTTTAAACCTTTAAGTTTTTTACAATTGTTTGAAATGGCAATTATTGATTCTTCACTGAGCATAATATCAAAAACCAATGACAAACTTTCAAGATTTTTTAGCTCTGTTAGCTTCTTCAAAGCATTTTCATTCATCAAGTGGTCAGGATTATCTATCTTCAAGTGTATTAAATTCTTGCAATATTTAACAATTGCATTTGCTAAATCAGGCTTAATATTACAAGAAAAACTAAGATATTCCAAGTTTTTAAAGTTTATCCATTTGTTGCGAGAAGCTTCAGCTATATCGTAAGAACCAGGTGGAATATCAAGATGTTGTAGATTTTTGCATGTACAAAAAAGAGTATTGAGTACTTTTGTAGAGAAGTTATTCTTCAGTCTAAATAAAATCAAATCGAAGTTTATGGCTGGCGTTAGGTTAATATATTCCAAATTAACAAGTTTATCAAACAGACGAAACCTTCCTGGTATGACATGGAGTAGAATGTCAAGATGAACGAGTGTTGTTTTTTCTGCTATATCTTGATAAATTGTGTCGCCTAAAAAATAGCAGCCATGTAATGTCAATTTTTGAAGATTTTTAAATTTTTTAAAATCCTGAAAATAACAGAAATTTATTTATATTATTATTGTATTAATTTGATTGATATAGGATTTCGTTTGTCACTGGTGATAAACACAACCAGTTGGTATTCAATAACAACTTACTAACAAAATTCTTTTTCGTGGGAATACATAACGAGAAGTTGCAGCTGAAATTATATGAATTTGATCAATTTCTTCTGGGAGACTATCAATTATTCTAAGTAGATTAAATGTTCCATCATACGAGTCATTATCAATCGTTATTATTCTAATGCATTTTAATTTATCCAGCAGTATAAATGCTCGAACAAAATCATCAGCATAATGATGCAACGTATTGATATAAAATTTACATTCCAACGTTGTTAAATTTTGACAATGATTACCAACAAACGGCATAATACTTGAATCAAAAACATCTGAGAGATATAATTCATTTAAATAATTACCACATCTTAATAATATTTCCTTAAGGTATGATTGTGTCAACAAACGGTTATCATAACAACGTCCAATTGATGATTTACATTTGTATTTTTTAATATCATACCAAGCTAGTTGACATGCTTCTTTCCATTTGGTACAAACTAGAATAAAAAGTGTATATCAAATTTAAAAATTAATAATACAAACATTGATATTTTATTAATATTAATAATAAAGAAACTTTATTGTTGTGATAATATTTACCTTTTTCCATGTCTATCCTTTCTGGTATTGGCAACAACATGATGATTTTTGCTAATGAGTCGTAGTCCAGTGAGTTGATGACGACTTTTGAATCCTTGTCACCAACATCAGAGGTTTGTTGGTCTTTGTCAATACATATCCTCTTTGCACTCATCATGAGTAAATACTAAAAATGTTGTCGTTGACGTCTTTAAGAACCTGAGATCTTTTTAATATAGAAAAATATGTTTTTGATTATTGATCTTTTTTTTTATTAACAAAAATCTAAATATTCTTTTAAGAACAACTTAAAGGTTAAAAACACGTGGGTCACAGTATTTTTTTTTTTTTTTTTCTAATAAGTAAACGTTTTCTTTCAACCACATTTAACATAATCTTTACCTGGAACTTCAGGTGAACTCCCGGACGTACGACTTCCTGCAGCTTTTATAATTTTGAAAATATCCATCATAATTGTCGTCTAGTAAAATTCTACTTATCGACAATAAAACAGTCGGTAATTTTTCAGCTAAGTAGCACGATGCGATTTTCCAAGATGCCGCGCCTTTTTGTGTCGTAATTTTAGTTCAAATCTAATTAGCCTAATTAGTTTGATGGAATTAGAATAAACTGTTATTTAATTAAAAAAATATGGATTTTTTTCGGGTTTTGGTTGAGTGAAGTTAATTTTCTTTGGGAGTTAATAGTTTAATTAATATCAACTAATTAAGATTTAGGGGTGCAGGCAGCCTAAACTTTTTAATTTTTCAACTTATTTAGGTTTTTTTTTTTTTCAATCGATAAATAAATTCTTTGGAGAATTATAATATGCAAAAAAATCTCATTGGGAATTTGAAAAATAATTGAAAAAATATAAAACATTTTTTAAGCCACTTGAATATCATCAAAGTTGTCATGACATATATATATATATGTCATGACAACTTTGATACGACTAAAGATAAAAATAATTGTTTCATACAATAAAATTATTGACGCAAGTATAATTAATTTTTTAACTTTGTTTTACAAAATTATTAACATTGACAATTGAATTTTTATGATTACAAGTAATATGTATATATTAAATTAGAAAAAGGTATGCGATAAATTTAATTATCCCTTACGAATCCTACAGCTTTTGCACGAATCATTTCTAAATTGAAGACATATTCTTGAAAAAAAAATCAATTTATGGATTGAAATGGAACAGTCTTTATACCTATTTAACAATCAAACATTGAGATTTAATTATTGGACAAGTAAAAGATTGTCTTAATGCGCTTTTTAACGGATCACTTATTGTTAGGTGTAAAGTGATACCATTCGTACGATTTTCAGTTGCCTGGTCAGCAGCAATGATCAAGTCAACTGTAATATTATCTATATATACTAATTTATATAATTATTATAAATATTTAACAACCAACCATTGAGATTCAATTATTGGCCTGGTAAAATGTTGTGTTATTAACGTATCTGCACTTATTGTTAGGTGTAAAATGATACCATTTGTACGAATTTTAGTTGCCTGATCAGCACCAATAACCAAGTCAATTGTGATATTATTTATACCCCTGACATCAATATTTTCAAGATCTGGATTATTATTTATAAACTGAATAATACCCGAATTAGTAAGTTTATGGCAATGAGAACATTCCAATGATTTCATGCCTTTTAATTTGATAATAAAGTCGTCTGTAATATTTAGGGAAGTGACGTCTAGTTTTTGTAAATTTTTCAAGTTCGTTATAGCAACAAAAGCTGTTTCAGTAACAGCTGTGCACTTTTCAATTGCTAAAAATCTCAGGTTTTTACAATTATTAGCAATCGCAATAATTGTACTATCTTTCAGATGTAATGTCCCACACAAATATAGTAGTTCAAGATATTGCAATTTTGATAACTCATCAAGAACAGATGGAGAAGAAAGTGGCTCACCATCAATAGATGGTTCTAAAAGTCTACCAGGAATTATTAATTGTTTAAGTTTTTTACAATTGTTTGAAATAGCAATGATTGATTCTTCACTGAGCATAATATTAAAAAGCAATGACAAACTTTTAAGATTTTTTAGCTCTGTTAGCTTCTTCAAAGCAGTTTCATCCATCAAGCCATCAGGATTATCTATCTTCAAGTATTTTAAATTCTTGCAATATTCAACAATTGCATTTGCTAAGTCCGGCATTATATTACAAGAAATACCAAGAAATATTAAGTTTTGTAAGTTTATCCATTTTTTCTGAGGACTTTCAGACATATCGTGAAGAGCAGTTGGCATGTGCAGATATTGTAGATTTTTGCATGTACAAAAAATAGTATTGAGTACTTTTGTAGAGGAGTTATCCTCCAGTTCAAATGAAGTAGCAGAGTACATGGTTGGCGTTAGGTTAATATATTCTAAATTGACAAGTTTATCAAACAGACAAAACTTTTCTGGTATGACATGGAGTGGAATGTCAAGATGAACGAGTGTTGTTTTTTCTGCTATATCTTGAAAAATTATGTCGTCTAAAAAATAGCAGACATTCAATATCAATTCTTGAAGATTTTTAAATTTTTTCAAAGACTGAAAATAATAGAAATTTATTTATATTATTATTGTATTTATTCGATTGATATAGGATATCGTTTGTCACTGGTGATAAACACAACTAGTTGGTATTCAATAACAACTTACTAAAGAAACTTTTTTTTGTGGGGGTACAGAATGAGAAATTCTAGCTGAAATTATATGAATTTGATCAATTTCTTCTGGAAGACTATCAATTATTCTAAGTGGATCAAATGTTCCATCATACGAGTCATCATCATCCGTTATTATTCTAATGCATTTTAATTTATCCAGCAGTGTAAATGCTCGAACAAAATCATCAGCATAATGATGCAATGTATTGATATAAAATTTACATTCCAACGTTGTTAAATTTTTACAATGATCACCAACAAATGGCATAATACTTGAATTACAAACATCTGAGAGAGATAATTCATTTAGATATTTACCACATCTTAATAATATTTTCTCGAGGTATGATTGTGTCAACAAATGGTTATCATAAGAACGTCCAATTGATGATTTACATTTGTATTTTTTAATGTCATACCAAGCGAGTTGACATGCCTCTTTCCATTTGGTACAAACTACAATAAAAAATATCAAATTAAAAAATTAATAATACAAACATTGATATTTTATCAATAAAAAAAGAAACTTTATTTTGATAATATTCGCACCGTGTTCCATGTCGATCCTTTCTGGTATTGGCAACAACATGATGATTTCTGCTAATGAGTCGTAGTCCAGTGAGTTGATGACGACTTTTGAATCCTTGTCACCATCATCAGAGGTTTGTCGGTTTTCTTCAATACATATCCTCTCAGCACTCATTATGAGTAAATACTAACAATGTTGTCGTTAACGTCTTCAAAAACCTGAGATCTTTCTAATACAGAAAAATATGTTGGTGATTCTTGCTCTTTTTTTTTTATTAACAAAAATCCAAATATTTTTTTAAAAACAATTTAAAGGTTAAAAACACGTGGATAACAGTTTTTTTTTTTTTCATATATGTAAACAACCACATTCAACATAATCTTTACCTGGAACTCCAGGTGAACTTCAGGTGTACGACTTCCTGCAGCTTTTATGAATATAAAAATTCATAATTATTCTAAATTCTACTTATCGACAATAAAACAGTTGGTAAGTTTTCCGCTAGATATCGCGTGAGTGAAATTCTTTAAATCCAAGATGGCCGCGCCTTCTTTAATAATTCTTAATGAAAAGTCAAACGTTGACATTACCAACAGATAAATTAATTTTACGGTTCGAAATACCCCTAGATATTTCAATTTATCACTAAACAAAAAACTATTTTAAATTCTAGATCGTTAATTAATTAACTTTATTTTTTATATTAAATAACAAAAATTAATTAACAAAAAAATTTTTAAATTTTATCTAATCGTAATTAAAATTTACACTAAAATTACATTAGTAAATCCATTTTATTGTTAATATTAATAATGTTATTTGTAGTATATTACTACAAAAATAATGAATTAATTAATAACAATCATATTATACTACTAACAATGCTAAAAATTTTTTAAATTAAATTACTCATATATTTTTTTTTTTTTTTGTTTATTTCTATTTTTCGTTTCTTGTTGTTGGCAACACTGGCATATATGACACATCTGTGATATTTATTTACATGTGTGTGTGTAGAAACATAAAAAAAAAAAAAATTCTCTCCCGATAGAAAAAAAAAAAAGGCACACAGACAAAAAATCAAGTGAAAGAAGAGAGTTGCGCGGTATCAGCGCGGTAGAGTGGTTCACAATTTTATTTCGGCTACAATGGCGGCAGATCAGGAACAATTTCAGCAACTTTTAACAACACTTTTGAGTACAGACAACGATATTAGATCAGCTGCTGAGGTAATTAAATAATTAATATAATTAATATTTACTCATATTAATATTAACATATTTTGTTAATTTAATTTGACAAATGCCTTTTAATTAATCACGTTGTCGTTGTCGTGTTTGTCAGGGCCGCATGGGCATTTTTTTTTTTTTTTTTTCCAATCAACCGGCCAAATATCGTTTTATTAAATTAACTATAAATTTTATTAAATCAATGATACAATTATCAAGTAGATTATTACTCAATAAGTGTAATTACATTAACGCATCAATTTTTTTTTTAATTCCATCTTCTTTTTCTTTTTTTTTCCATGAAAAAATAGTTCGATTAAAATGGAGTCGCGTGGCAATAAGCACGCGCCCTCTTTGTGTTTTTTTTTGGCTAAAAAAATCCCATTTTTTTAATATGTTTTTAATGATTAGATATTTAAATGATAAATCAATTCTTTTTTTTCTTTTTTGTGTGTCTGATGATGTTAGTTGATAGGATGATTAATTTATCTAGGCCAAGCCACGTTTGATCATCTTTTTTTTTTTTTTTAGGTTATTTTTTTTAATCTTTATAGCTTGCACGATTTTTGTGTGTGACTCATTAATAGGCAAGTCAGGTAATTGATGATTTTTATTTGTCTTACAGGAAGCATACAAGGGTCTTGCTATTGAACAAAAAGTAACATGTTTGGTAAATGCAATTTCAACATTACATTTGAGCGAAGAAGCTCGAAGTATGGCTGCTGTATTGCTGAGAAGATTATTCTCATCAGAATTTATGGAATTTTATCCTAAGGTATGTTTTTTAATTGATTTTTTTATACTCAATTTAATGATAATCATTTTGTTAATTTTATTTTTTAATTATAGATACCACCTGAAGCACAAAAACAATTGAGAGAACAAATTTTATTGTCTGTACAAAATGAACAATCAACTAATATCAGACGTAAAATATGTGATGTTGTTGCTGAAGTTGCAAGAAATTTAATTGATGACGATGGTAATAATCAATGGCCAGAATTTTTACAATTTTTATTTCAATGTGCTAATGGACCAGTACCAGCACTTAAAGAAAGTGCACTACGTATATTTACGTGAGTTGAATTAAATGATAATTTATAAAAAAAAAAAGAATATTTCAACTCCAAAATATTAATGATTATATTTATTTAGATCTGTACCAGGTGTATTTGGTAATCAACAAGCAAGTTATCTTGATCTAATCAAGCAAATGTTGCAACAATCAATATTGGATTCATCAAATTATGAGGTAAATTTGTGATTCATTACTCTTGGAAGATTGATACATGAAAATGATCAAGTTACACAATTATCATCACCAAGTCTTCCAATAAAAAAAAATGCTTTCTGATGACTGTAAATTGTCAAGCAATAATTTACAGACAGATACGAAGCAAACATTTTATTAAATAGTCATTAATTTTTCTACATTAAATAATGATGATTAATTTGAATTTATATTAATTCTTATAGGTACAATTTCAAGCTGTTAGAGCACTTGGTGCATTTATAATAATTCATGAAAAAGAATCAAATATACAAAAACATTTTGTTGAATTATTACCACCAATGTTACAAGTTACAATAAAATCAGCTGAAAATGAAGATGATGAAGCTTTATTAAAAGTATTAATTGATCTTGCTGAATCAACACCAAAATATTTACGTTCACAACTTGAACAAATAATGGAAATGTGTATGAAAATATTTTCAAATGAAGATAAAGGTGATTCATGGAGACAATTAGCACTTGAAGTTATTGTAACATTATCTGAAACAGCACCAGCAATGGTTAGAAAAGTTGGTAGTAAATATATTGCTGCATTAGTACCACTTGTATTAAAAATGATGACTGATCTTGATGAAGATGAAACATGGAGTGTATCTGATGAAATTATTGATGATGATAATGATAGTAATACTGTTGTTGCTGAATCAGCATTAGATCGTTTATCATGTGGTCTTGGTGGTAAAACAATGTTACCTCATATTGTTCAAAATATACCAACAATGTTGAATAATAATGATTGGAAGTATAGACATGCTGCACTTATGGCAATATCAGCTGTTGGTGAAGGTTGTCATAAACAAATGGAAGCTATACTTGGACAAATTATGGAAGGAATTATTCAATATTTACAAGATCCAGTAAGTTTTTTTTTTTTAATTAAATATTATTTAAATATATACACCACAGATCGAGTCAGCAGTTTTGATTTATTTTTTATTTTATCATCAAGGCGTTACGTCAGTGGTAGATAAATTTTTTAAATATTAAATTCAATTTGAATTATCGTTCTGATAATAATTATTGATCATTTAATATTTTATAATTTCAGAGAGTCGATTTTTGTATTGTTTAATTGCATTAATCATAGTATTGAAATTGACAATTGATTATTAATTATGTTTTTTTTTGCATTGATAGCTTGTTGTGTAGATTTTAATGCAAGTTATTTTATTTTTTTTCGTAGCATCCACGTGTACGTTATGCAACTTGTAATGCTGTTGGACAAATGTCAACTGATTTTGCTCCAATATTTGAAAAAAAATTTCATGACAAAGTTATACCTGGTCTTTTAATGGTACTTGATGACAATGCTAATCCACGTGTACAAGCACATGCTGGTGCTGCACTTGTTAATTTTAGTGAAGATTGTCCAAAAAATATATTGACTCCATATTTAAATGCAATTATGGAAAAATTACAAAATATATTAACAGCTAAATTTCAAGAATTAGTATCAAAAGGTACAAAACTTGTATTAGAACAAGTTGTTACGACAATAGCATCAGTTGCTGATACATGTGAAGAACAATTTGTTGCATATTATGACAGATTAATGCCATGTTTAAAATATATTATACAAAATGCAAATCAACAAGAACATAAAATGTTAAGAGGTAAAACAATTGAATGTGTTAGTCTTATTGGTCTTGCTGTTGGTCCAGATAAATTTATGACTGATGCTACTGAAGTTATGGAAATGTTATTAAGTACACATTCAGATGGTGGTATGGATTTACCAGATGATGATCCACAAATAAGTTATTTAATATCAGCATGGGCACGTTTATGTAAAATACTTGGTAAGTTTTTATTTATTTATTATATATTATATCTAACCACAGATCGAGTCAGCAGTTTTGATTTTAATTTAATCATCAAGGCGTTACGTCAGTGGTAGATTAATGTAAATATAAAATTTAATATTAACAATTGTTTTAATTGTTATTATTTGTTGTTTTATATTAAAAATTCCAGAGAGTTGATCATTGTACTGAGACTTTGATCATAGTATTGGAATTTACATTTTTAAATTTATTTAAATTGATGATGATCTGTTACTTATTGCATTAAAATATAATTGTTAAATTTAATTTAATTACAGGTAAACAATTTTCACAATATTTACCATTAGTTATGGGTCCAGTACTTCGTACTGCAGCAATGAAACCAGAAGTTGCATTGTTGGATAATGAAGATATGGAAGGTGTTGATGGTGATGCTGATTGGCAATTTGTATCACTTGGTGAACAACAAAATTTTGGAATTAAAACAGCTGGTCTTGAGGATAAAGCATCTGCTTGTGAAATGCTTGTATGTTATGCACGTGAATTAAAAGAAGGTTTTGCTGATTATGCTGAAGAAGTTGTTAGACTTATGGTGCCAATGTTGAAATTTTATTTTCATGATGGTGTTAGAACAGCTGCTGCTGAAAGTTTACCTTGTTTACTTGAATGTGCTAAAATTAAAGGTAAATTATTATTCATTGTTTATTAACTACTAAAATAAACCACAGACCGAGTCAGCAATACAAAGTTTTTTTAATTGATATAGCGTTACGTCAGTGGTAAATTAATTTGTTTAATTAATTTTGTTTTTTTACTATTGTTTTAATAGTATCAACATTATTGATTATTTATCAAAAGTTTATTGGCTATTTTAATATTAATACTTTAATTATTAATATGTATTGTTCAACAAACATACAATTGAAAATTTATTTTTCTTTTTTAATTAATACTCTGAAATGTACTGATGAATTGTTATTTTAATTTCAGGTGGTCAATATGTTGAAGGTATGTGGGCATATATTTGTCCAGAATTATTAAAAGCAATTGATTCAGAGCCAGAATCAGATGTACTTCTTGAACTTTTATATTCACTTGCAAAATGTATTGAAACCCTTGGTGCTGGTT
Organism: Aphidius ervi; assembly: GCA_015776835.1. NCBI lineage: Eukaryota > Metazoa > Arthropoda > Insecta > Hymenoptera > Braconidae > Aphidius > Aphidius ervi. The sequence goes on along the minus strand of MKYW01000224.1, from coordinate 28,511 downwards.
GTTTAAATCCTCAACAAATGACTGAATTATTACGTATTATGGATAAATTAATGAATGAACATTTTGAACGTGCTGCAGCACGTCTTGAAAAAAGAAAAGATGAAGATTATGATGAAGTTGTTGAAGAACAATTAGCTGATGAAGATAATGAAGATATATATGCATTAAGTAAAATTGCTGATATATTACATGCATTATTTTCAACACATAAAGATTCATTTTTCCCATTTTTTGATCAAATATGTGGTCATTTTGTTAAATTATTATCACCAGAAAGATCATGGTCTGATCATCAATGGGCATTATGTGTATTTGCTGATGTTATTGAACATGGTGGTCCAGCATGTATTAAATATCAAGAATTCTTTTTACGTCCAATGATACAATATATTACTGATAAATCACCAGAAGTTAGACAAGTTGCTGCATATGGTTGTGGTGTACTTGGACAATTTGGTGGTGATGGTTTTGCACAAGCATGTGCTGAAGCTGTACCAAGACTTGTTGAAGTTATTAATGCACCAGAATCAAGAGCTGCTGAAAATATTAATCCAACTGAAAATGCTATATCAGCTGTTACTAAAATATTAAAATATAATAACAAAGCACTTAATGTAGATGATATGATTCAACACTGGTAAGTTGTTAATTAATATTTTATATTTAATTGGTATTATAATAATGATTAGTTGATTAATTTGTTTATTTATTTTTATTCAAGGTTAACTTGGTTACCAGTTGTTGAGGATGAAGAAGAATCACCTCATGTTTATGGATATTTGTGTGATTTAATTCAAGGAAATCATCCAATTGTATTAGGTCAAAATAATGAAAATATACCGACACTAATACGTATATTTGCTGAAGCATTTTTCCGTGATGCAGTACCAACTGATAATCCAGTTACAATACGTATATTAAATATCGTTAGACAGATACAAACAAACGAACCATTGTTTCAACTATGCATAGCTGGACTATCGACTGATCAACAACAAGCACTACATGAGGCACTCAGTAATCAACCGACAAATTAGCTATATTAATAAAACAATTGATTATAAAATCAATTTTTATGTTATTATTTTCCGAAATTAAAAATTAAATTAAAAAAAAAAATCAATGCAGGTGGCCATGTAATACAAATAATAATAATAATAATAATAGAATTTTCAAAAGAAAAAAAAAAAGAAAAAATTATTTAAAGTAAATCAATTGTAATAAAATTATTCAAATATTTTAAATCATTGTCGTTTTGAATTCCGGTAAATTATTATTTCTTTTTTTTTATAATTATTATAGGTTTATCTAGTTTTTTCTTTTTTTTTTTGTATATTTTCTACTGGCATTGTCAAAATATTTTTTGTGCCTTCTGATGACGAAAATAATAAAACATAAATTTATTATGTTGATTAATCTAAAATAATAGTTATTTTTGAAAATTTTAATTTAAAACATTTGTAATTGATAATTGACAATGGCCACACGGGTTTGCATCGACGATTAATAATATTTTTTTTATTATTATTAACATTGAGTTAATTTACATTGATTTAAATTATTATTAATATAATTTTTCTTTTTTTGTTATAATGAGAGTTGATCTGTCTGCTGAATAATAAAATTATTGGAAAAAAAGAAAAGTTACATTTAAATTGATAAAATACAATTGCATATTTGATATGTAATAATAAAAATATTTTTTTAATACAACAATAATTTATATATTTTTGTTATAAATAATCAAAATTTGTCAATGCATTCCCGTGATTATTTTTCAAATAAAAAAACATGATAATTAAAAAATAATACTTGGGAGATGGAAATTTTAAAAATAATTATTCCCATTCGACAAATTGTGATAGAGAATTTTTTTTCTTTTCTTTTTTTCCTCTTTAAAAAAAAAAAAAAAAAAACAATTTAGCTATCAATAAAAAAATAGAATTAAATAATTCTTATTTGATATATTTAAAAATCGAGCATGTCGTCAATCTGTTATTTGTCAATGATCATTTAAAAATCAATAAATTACAAACAATCAAAAAATTCTTGGATTAATTTTTTTAATTTAAAATTAAATAACAAATGAAACTTAAAAATAATTAATAATAATATTTGTGTAGTTAAAAAATTGACAAATTAATAAGTCTAAATTGAAGGCCTGTTAATAATATTTATTTGTATTTATCAACATCAATTTAATTGACAAAAAGTAATAGTAATTATAATGATAATAATAATAAAATTAATAATAGATGTTCAATAATGCAACGAATTTTTTTATGATTTATTTCAAAGAGTAATAAATTATTGGCTTGAAAAAAATATCAACGAGTTGTGAAAAATAATAATTGTCATGTAAATAACAGTATGAAAAATTAATTAAGTTAATTAAATAATACTATTCACTAGTTTTTATCACACACACACACGCAAATAGACACGTTTGTTTAAAACCAGATAGAAAAAAGGAAAATAAACTTAACAAATATATGTCCAACATAAATACAAGATGTTTATTTAAAAAAAAAATAACTGCGTTTAATAATTATTTTATAGTTATTGATAAATAATTAAATAAAAGTCCAACTTTTTAATTATTTATATTTAATTTTTATTTTTTTTTTATTTCTTGATCTTTGTTTAAATATTTTTTTGGCTTTCTTCGTTTTCTTGGTTCGATTTTATCATCTTTTTTTTTATTCATTGAACGCCAATTTACTATACATCTCTTAATATTTTCATATGGTAAATATTTTCTTATAAATGCTTGAGCTTCATCAGTGTATCTAAACAAACAATAAAAATATAAAAATAATATAAATATTTCTAAAAATCAAGTAATTATATAAATTTATTATTTAATATTTTACTTTTAAAGAAAAATAATAATTTTATCATTTATGAAAAGTAAATATTTTGATGTAATACAAATTGATATTAATAATTTTTAAAATAACACAGAAATTTATGAAAAAATTTTAAAAATATATTACTAAATTTAGTTGATTATAAAAAGTACAATTTTAATCAAGTAAATAAAATTTATTGTTAATTTATTATTTTATATTTTTAATAATAAATAATAAATCAGTTATTATTTTTTAATATTTTTTCAATTAAAAATACAGTTTACTAGGTACACCACGTGCGAATATCGACTAAATATATTTTTTTTAATTTTCTTTTTCAATTTGTTATTTCATTTTTAATTGTTTTCTCATGTCTAAGGGTTTTTTTATTTTTTCAATTTTTTTTTTTTTTTTCACAAAAAAATATATAAAGCTGACTATTATTAGTAATATAAAATAATAAAAATTACAAGTTTATTCATTTTGAAAATTAATAGATTTATCAATTACATGATTCAATGGTTTTTAATGATATTAAATATTTAACTTGCACTACTTTAAAAATATAATTTAATCAAGTAAATTTTGTTATAAATAATTTAAAAAATAATGTAAACTTACTCTTCAATAATTTCGTTGTATAAATGTCGTTCAGATCTATTTGGAAACATCAAACAAACTTCAAACATTTCATCTTTAAATAAACGTCTTAAATTATCATTTTCATTGATTGGATGATTGTGTCCAATAATTTCATAAAATACATTATTATGAAGAAAACCACGTCCTTGACATTTTATATTTTCCGTTGTTTTCTCTTTGCACACATAAAATCTAAAAAAAAATTATAGATAAATTTAATAAACATAAATAATAATTAAATATATTCAAAAAAATATTATTAAACGTACATTGAACCATCACGACATGGTGGACCAGTTTGATAATAACAATATTCTTTAAATATCTTAACAAGTGTTCGTTTAATTGTTGGACGTGGTGTTGATGCATATAACTGAGTTATGTATTCTTTGTCTTCCATATTATTTATTTCAAACTAATAATTACTATTAATCTCAAATAAAATTTGGTTATAATTATATATTTACAGTTATCTTTTTGTTTGTTTTTTCTTCTTAACCAAATTATTATTATTTTTTTTTTTAGCATAACGTGTTGACCTACGCACGTTGGTTTTCCAGAAGAAACTAAACAAAAAAATTTTCACTCTGCTGTGCTCTGCTGTTTAGTCAGTTACGGTTGAATTTTAAGATTATGGTTTTTTTTTTTTTTTTTTTTTTTTTTTTTTNTTTTTTTTTTTTTTTTTCTTTTTATCTTTCTTTCAAGGTTTTAAATTTCTCGTCCCCCTCCTTTCCCCGCTACCAAGCAGGGGGTTGTTTTTATTCTAAAGAAAAATAAAATATAATATTTACAAAAGTTACGATTTGAGAATTATTTATTTTCTTTAGGCAAATTGATTTGTTGTTTTGAACATAAAACAAAATATTTTCTATATAATTGAATATTCAAAATTAAGTTCAACAGGCTCACTATATTAAAAATATATTTAACAAAAATTAAATTAACAATTATTGCATGCTGGACCATTTTTATGTTTGTGTATGATTTTTTTTCGAAGCAACAAAACTGGGACACGTGCTTTCATGACCATGAATTGCATGACTATGGTTCAAGGTCATTTACTCCATGACGAATCTATCCATTGAATATATATGTATTTTTTTTTGAACGCTTGTCTAGGAAGTACACTGTAATAAAAGATCATTTTTTAGAAATTTTTCTCGTGAAAATCCTTCAATTAGTTTTGGAATTTTTGGTGACTTGTTGTTGTCAACAATCAGATAAATATTACATTTAAAATAATAAAATATAATGTTATTTTTTAATTTAAATAAAAACATATTCATTAATGTCAAAAATAAATTACTTGTTTTGTTTTTTTTTTTTTTTTTATATTTACGATCATTCATGTCTCATTTATTGTGTTCAAATTCTCACATGATATTTAGTTTACAAACGAATAATTATATGATATATCTATTATATATTTACTTAGAAAAAAATTAGAAATATTTACATACGATACTGGCAGTAATTTCATTTTTTCCTATTTCATTTAAAATTACCAGTAAGTGCAATAATAATTAAAAAAAAAAAAAAAACAATATTAATCATTAAAACCAGACTACAAAAATCTTATTATTTATTATATTATTATCAATTAATTTATTAATTTCTACACAAATTTATTTATTTTTTTTTTTTGTCTCAAAATTCATTGTGTAGAAAANTTTCTCTTTAATTATCACGCTTACAATTTTAATTTTTCAAAATAAAATTACAATAAACAAAAACAAAAAAAAAAAAATTAATTTCTGATACGAATACATTGTGTTTTATTTAGTAAAAATTACTTTTTAATTAAAAGTAATTAATTATTTTATTATTTTTTTTTAATTGACAATAACTAATTGTTATTATCCAAATTTTTTTTTATTTATAAATTTCCTAATAAGCTCATTGTGAGACACTGTACGAATGTTAACAATATTTTTTTGAATGATAAATTTCATTAATGATTTGTGCAAGAAATAATTAAAAATTATAATCGTACAAATTTTTTGTTTGTGTACTTAAATATAATAGAGAAAAAAAAATAAATAACGTCAGAATTAAAGACACTAATCAAGATGATTAATTATACAATTTGTTGATTTAATTTTTACATTTTTTTTTGTTATCATTGACTTGTTACAATTAATTACACATTGGGATTACAATACAGATAAAAAATTTGATGATTTAATTAATTATTTTGTTTTAGTTATTATTGTATGAGCAAGTTATTAATTATTTCATTTTTAAATTAAATGTTGATCTTTTATCAGAATATTTTTGTTCGATAATATCAACAATAGTTACTCAATACATTTTTTTTTATTTCATAGCTTAATTGATGATTATTTTATTTCAAAAATAAACTTTAGTATTACTAAAAAAATTACTTTTTACTTCATCTTTATCAACATGTTATTTTAATTGTCATTAAATATTGATTTATTTGTATTTATATAGAAAAAAAAAATCAAAAATTTACAAGATTTTCTTTTGTATAATTAAAATCAGTATTAATTTGCCTTTTTTTTTTTTATCGTTTTTTCAATTTTATTACATTTAATCTTATTTATATTCACGGCTCATATATAAGTTGACGTTATTTGCCCATCTTTTATTCTATATTTACAAAAAAAAAAAGAAAATAATAATTAACTAACGTTACTTTCATGGAAAAACAAAAAATGATTTCGTTAACTTTTTTTTTTCTCAATTAAATTTATGAATTTGTGGACGGTAATTTTTTACAGTGAATAATTTTTTATTTGGTTTTTTTTTTTTTTCTATTCAAAACTTATTTAAAGCCAAACGTTGTAAATTAATTAAATTATTAAAACGGCAGTACATGTAAGTTAAAAAAAAAACATCTGATAAGCAGTCCATATTTTTCAATTTAATAATTAACAAAAAAAAAAAAAAACAAAAAGAAAATATAATTAAATTGGTCACTTCTACGCTGTGTAGTATTTGATTTAATTGTCAAATACTTTTTGTATACATAAGCCAACAAAATATATGTTTAATATAAGAAAATAATAATTAAAAAAATAAAATCCATTACCGTTATGTTTTGAAACCTTCCCATTCAATAAGATACTGTGATTGTCCATTTGGACCTATTCTCTTGGCTCTTATAACAAATTTTTCACCAGATGCAATTCTATTTGCAGCACCAAAATACATATTAACTGATGATTTTAAATCATCCATATTAATATCTGGTGCATTTTGTTTAACAGGTGAACACTTTGGTGAAGTTGGAACACTTTTAATTAATTTTTGTTGTTGTTGTTGTAATTCTTGTTGTATTATTTTATCATTACTTTGACGTTGTCTAAGTCTTCTTCCATTTAATGCATAATTAACACAATTACCAATTTGATTATTTGTTGTTGTGTTATTATTATTATTTAATGAACTTCTTAAATTTCTAACAAATTCACCTTTAATATCATTTGTTCTTGGTGGTAATATTGCAGCGTTTTTACTTGCTGCTGTTTGTTGATGTTGATTTTGTGAATTTGGTGGTCTACCACGTCTATGTTGTCTACGTCTTTTAACTTGTCCATTACTATCAACAATAATATCTTTTTCTGATAATTGACGTTTTGTTGGCCTTTTTATTGGTTGTTGTGTTATCACAGGTGTTAATGGTAATGGTAATGTTATTGGACAATTATTATAATTAATTGTTGTATTATTAACTTGACCAGGATTAAGTAATTCACTAAGATTACGAAATGGATTATTTTTTCCTTCAAAATCTTTTGGTGGTGGTATAAATGAATCTAATGTACCACGTGAACTTGTTTCATCACCACTTGTTTCATCTGCTGGTGTTGTTGGTGGTAAATCAACTAAATTTGGCACTGATAATTCACTTGTTGCTGATAATGATAATGATAATGATGATGAAGATGATGATGATGATGAGGATGATGATGAAGAAGATAGAGATGATGTTGTTGATGTTGTTGGTGGTGTTGGAGGATTTGATATTGATGTTGGTGGTGTTGGTGGTAAATCAGTTGCATCAAGACTTCTTGGTTTACTCTGTATAAAATTATAAATTATTATTAATTTATTCAACTAAGATTTAATATATTTTAATTAAAATTTTGTTTATGTTTACCTTTGCAATTGCATTTTTAACTAATTTTCTGGCTTTTCGAAATATTGCTTTACGATCCTCTTGTGCTTTGGTCAATTCGTCATCAGCCTGTTCAATTTTAACATGTTTTCTCAGCATTGTATCACGTGTACCATCAATTGACATCAATCTTCTTTTCTTTTGTAAACTTAATTTGGGAAATGGGACAGTTTTTTTAACAAATCCACCACCACTGTACCTGATATCAAAATTAATCCAACGGATTAAACCAAGATTTTACTAAATAATCCGAATTTTAATTTAAATATAAACCTTTTGTTTGATAACGATAGTTATTTTCATAGAATTTAAAAGATAATAACACTAATAATTTGTTTGATAAAAGCTGACAATGTGGTTAAGATTAATCATGATAAATAAATAGAATAATAATTTAAAAATTAACAAACCTTTCTCTAAGTGATTGAGTTGATATATCTGTCTGATTATTAGTTAAACTTGGACATACTTGATGATTATTTTGAATTGTTTTATCAAATACTGTATTTTGTGTTACAACATCTGATGGATTTACTGAAATTTCAACACTCACAGCTGGGCTTTGTTTAAATGACGTCAATTGTTTTGTATTATCTTGTAAATTAATTAAACTAAAAATAAAAAAAAAATTATTATTTAAATATGATTTATTATTATTTTTATAAAAAAAAAAGGAATATATATATTGATTAATTTTACTTGTGTGATGGAGAAGGAATAGTTGAATCAGGATTATCAACTGACAATGAAGCTGAAGATGTTGAAAAAGTTGAACATATTGAAGTAGATAATGGAGATAAATATTGTAGTCTTTTATTAACACCACCCCAACAACGTTTTAATACTTCATCATCAATAAAACCAGTTGGTGGAAGATTAACAACTGGACATGGTGGTGGTAAACGTACTCTTAAACCCCATATTGTTGTACGTTTTTTAATTTCTTTACCACATTTAAAACGATTTCTATTATCAGTTAAAATTGATAATATTGTTGTTCTACGTTCTTTTGATGTAACATCATGAAGTCTAGATGGTAATTGAAAATTATCCCAATTATCTTCAGCATAAGGAATAATTTTAGTATCCAAATCATAATATTTTTTAGCATTGTATACAGTTAGATTATACAACATTAAATGTACAAGATCAACCCATTTAACTTCAAGACGTCTTACAAATTCTTTTCCATTATTGCACGTTGAACAAACAAATACATAAAATCTATCACCACTATATAGAGGATAAGTTAAACAGCTAACACATTTTTCATGAAACCATTGTTTACATCTAGCACATTGTAGCATTTGTGTATACCATTCACCATTTAAACCACAATAACAATATATTTGTTCAGCATTAACACGATGATGTGAATCCCATTGTAACATATTTGGATCATATGGAAGTTTTGTCATGTCTTCTGGTGGTGGTTGAGGTTGATCTCTACCACTACAAACTTTTCGTATATTTGCTTTTATCATTGAATTTTTTGGATCATTACTTTCTCTTATTCTTGGTTGACTATCAACACAACGTTTACAAATCCAATGTGAATCTGGTGATGTATCATCTTTTGATACTTGTGGCTAATTTAGAAATAATATTTATTTAATTAATTTATACTTTTAGCTACTTTTTAATTATTTAAATAATTTATATAAATACCTGATGACAAAGCTGATGATAACCTCTTCCACATTTATCACAAACAACAATATCATTGTCATTTTTTGGTTGTGATTTTTTACATAGTACACACATAACATCAGAATCAAGCATTGTAAGTTTTGTTAGATCCTTGACAGATGACCATGCTGATGTATTATCCAAAAATTTAATTAAACATTTATCTCTTGTCAAATCAACTTCAACAATTGTACCAAGATAATATTTTCCATCTTTATGCTGAAGTAAAACATCTTCACCATGAGAAAAACCAAGGCGTTGTTCTCTTGTTGTACTATCCGGTACAGCCGGACAGTCCTCTGGTTCAGACATCTTTATGTCTTTCAGCTGTTATTATTTATCCAAAATTAATTATCAATATTATTTAAGTATCAACAAATCAACACAAATTATTTTTATATTTTAGCTTTCAATAACATAACAAATTTCATTTTTTTTTTATTAACAAACACAATGCCATCACCCTTCTATTCGTTCATGAAAATTTGCTTCATGAAGCATTCTCAACAAATGCAAAGAAAAAAAAAAAAACTATCAATCTTTTTGCCACCTCTTTTTTGTTTTTTATCAAATCAACATAATTTTTTTTTTGTCAAAATTAATAATTTAAGGGTAGTTTAATAAATAAATAAAAAATTTTAATAAAGAGGCTGCGCCCATATGATCGGCATCTAATTAAAAACCAGTTCACACACATACACACTGAAAATGGGAGCAGGTAACGAAGACACAGTGGTCACCATGTTTCATACGAGACAAATAAAAATAATTGCTAAACGACAAAATGTATTTAATTTATAATAATAATAAAATTTAACTGTCAAATGAATATGTATATTACTTAAATAAATTATTTAATAATATAAATTAAAAAATTTTAATAAGTTATTAATGACAACTGTCTGATGGACGATCAATTTAACAGCAAAAAAATGATATTATTATTAAGATTTCACACACAACTCCCATGAAAATGTTGTGAAAAAAAAAAAAAAAAAAATGACAAAATGATATTTAGCACCGGTTTAGTTTGATAATAATTGTTTAATAATTTTCATGTATTTATTATTGATTATTGTAGCCATTTTTAATATTATTATTTATAATGATATTTTTATCAATGAAATAACAACATACCTTGGCTTATTTTGGCCACTTTATTCAGTCTTGATGTGATTGTTATCCTTCATCCTTCCCTGGATTTTTGTGTCGGCCATTCGCGACAATCGCGCGCACACCGAGCTCCAGAATGTCAGCCTAAACTTTGAATCCAAAACCGTGATTGTTTATCAAAATATATAATTAAATAATTCATGCACAACATACGAAATTTAATAAGTTGTTTATTAATTAATATATTAACAATAAAATTAATTACCTAATAATTTAATAATGTCATCTTGGATTATAAGAAACTTTTACTAGCGCTATCTAGCTGGAAAATTACTGACTATTATTTTGTAGAATTTTACTTATCGACAATTATGAAAATTTAAAAAGCTGCAGGGAGTCCTAAGCTTTTTATTGAAAAGAAAATAATTAAATAAAAAGAAAACGTGTTTTTAACCTTTAAACTGTTTTTAAATAAAAAATTTGGATTTTTGTAATTAAAAAAAAAAAAGCAAGATATTGTAGCATTTTTAGTATTTACTCATAATGAGTGCAAAGAGGATATGTATTGAAAAAGCCAAGCAAATCTCTGATGTTGGTGACAAGAATGAAAAAGTTGTCATCAACTCACTGGACTATGACTCATTAGCAAAAATCATCATGTTGTTGCCAATACCAGAAAGAATAGACATGGAAAAAGGTGAATATTATTATCAAAATAAAGTTTCTTTTTTTTTGTTAATAAAATATCAATGACTATAATATTAATTTTTAAATTTAATATGTTTTATTTTAGTTTGTACCAAATGGAAAGAGGCATGTCAGCTTGCTTGGTATGACATTAAAAAATACAAATGTGAATTATTAATTGGACGTTGTTATGATAACCATTTGTTGACACAATCATACCTGGAGGAAATATTATTAAGATGTGGTAATTATCTAAACGAATTGTCTCTCTCAAAAATTTGCAATTCAAAGATCATGCCATTTATTGGTGATCATTGTAAAAATTTAACAAGCCTTGAATTTAAATTCTCCATCGATACTTTAAATTATTTTGCTGATGACTTTGTTCAAGCATTTACACAGTTGGATAAATTAAAATGCATTACAATAATAACGACTAATGATGACCCGAATGATAAAACACTTGATCTTTTTGAAATAATAAATAGTCTTCCAGAAGAAATTAATCAAATTCATTTAATTTCTCAACACTGGATATGGCTAAAAAAAAAAGTTTCTACAGTAAGTTAACTTCAATAACAACTGTTATTGAATACCACCAGTGACAAACAATACCATATATCAATCGAATAAATACAATAATAATTAAAATAAATTTCTATTATTTTCAGGCTTTTAAAAAATTTAATAATCTTCAAAAATTGACATTACATGGCTACCGTTTTCCAGACAACATAATTTTTCAAGAAATAGCAGAAAAAACAACACTTGTTTATCTAAGCATTGGACTGTATGATACACCTAAATTTTTTCTATTTGATAAACTCGTTAATTTAGAATATATTAACTTAACGCTGGAACTGATCTCTGATGTTTCATTTGAACTGAAGGATAAATTCACTATAAAAGCACTCAATACTATTTTTTCTACATGCAAAAATCTAAAACATCTTGACATGTTTCCTGATATTTACGATATTGCTGAAATTCCTCGCGAAAAATGGATAAACTTTCAAAACTTGGAACATCTTGGTATTTACAGTAAGATAATGCCTGACTTGGCAAATACAATTGTTGAATATTGCAAGAATTTAAAACATTTGCAAATACATCGTACATATCCTGATCTAGTTATAAATGATACTGCTTTTAAAAAGTTAACAGAGCTGGAAAATCTTGAAAGTTTAAAATTGCTTCCTTACATTGAGCTCAGTGAGGAATCGATAATTGCAATTTCAAACAATTGTAAAAAGCTTAAACGTTTAGAAATTCCTGATATCTCTTTAGTCCAACCTATTGATGGTAAGCCACTTTCTTCTCCATCTGTTCTTGATGGGTTATCAAAATTACAATATCTTGAACATCTAAATGTAAGTAACATAAGTTTTCTATATAAGAGAGGAGATTATGTAAATAGTCTAATCATTGAGATGTCTAGTACAATAATTGCAATTGCTAATAATTGTAAAAACCTAAAAATTTTACAAATTCGAAATCAGAGATATATTTCTGAAGCAGCTCTCCTTACTTTAACAAAATTAAAAAATTTACAAAAACTAGAGTTGAGTGCAATTGATACTACAGACGATATTATTATGAAATTCAAAGGCTTAAAAGAATTGAATTGTTCTTATTGCGAGGAACTTACTAATGCTGGTATTATTCAATTTATAGAAAATAACCCAGATCTTGAAAAGATTGATGTTGACGGTATAGATAATATTACAATGGACTTGGTTATTGCTGCTGATCAGGTAACTAAAAATCGTACAAATGGTATCATTTTACACCTAATAATAAGTCAATCGGTATTAACACCATCTTCTACTAAGCCAATAATTAAATCTCCATGGCTGGTTGTTATATATTCAAAATATTAATTATATATTATAATTTATCTTTTTTAATTTATTGATAAAAACACATCAAAAATACGTTACCAAGTCAATAATATTGTGAAGACATTGTAAAAAACCTTTTTTATTATTACTTGGAATTATAAAAATTTGAATGTCATTGTTAATAATTTTGTAAAACAAAGTTAAAAATTAATTGTTCTTTTTAATATAATTTTTTATCTTTAATCGTATATATGTCATGACAACTTTGATGATATTCAAGACAAAGTCAAAGTCAAACTCTTTTGAGAAGAAAAATAAATTATTTTTAAATTTATTTTATTGTCAACATTTTAATTGTTTAATTAATATCAAAAGATGTATTTTCAATTGATTTATTTATTAAACAGTTTTACAGAGTTTTTTGTGCAAATTAATTTCAAAAAAATATAGAAATAGTTAAAGTTATTTCTCAATTAATAAATATTCCATTAAATAATATAGTTTATTCATAATATTAAATAAATTAAATAAAAAAACTTGAAAAGAGATAAATGAAATAATTTTTTTTTATAGTGTTTTTATTGTTTAAATAAATAGAGCCGTTTAATGTGAACTAAATATGGAATAATTATTTTATGTGATAAATATTTTTAGGTATAAATTAATAGTTAATCTTTTAATTAATAATTAAGATTTTTTTTTTTTT
>MKYW01000223.1:47271-76834 GCA_015776835.1 Aphidius ervi | reverse complement strand
TTTATTTTTTTTTTTCGGCCAATAGTTAGCCTAAAAATAGATAAATTAGAAATTATGACGTAACAGAGCGCAAACTTAAAATACTTATACCCGGTAAGGGAGATCACGTTCGTTCTATATATTTTTTTCTTTCTAAAATTGAGGTGAGACCCTACCGGGTCTCCTGATAATTATCAATGTATATGTATATTATTAAATTGCTTTCTTACCTTTCCTCACAGTCTTGATATTCGAATGATAAAATTTCAAAAAAACTTCTCGTTTATATAGGGATAAATACAATAGAATAGTAGAAGAAGTACCCGTTAAATGACACGTATTTAGAGTCAGCAAATTCTCACGTGCATATTAGTTTTTAGCAATTAATATTCATTTTTTATCATAAACAATTAAATACTACTACAGCATTTTATTAGTTTATATTTGAAAAATTACATGTATTAAGAGTCAGCTAATTTTTTTGCAAAATTGTATTTATATATACATAGGTCGATTCGAAAAATAACACGTATGAAGAGTCAGCAAATTTTTTTGCAAAATTGTATTTCAAAAATATTTATGTATGAGACGTGAGACATGAGACTTGAGACTTGAGCTATGCCATAGGACATAGAACATAAGAAATTGTACGTTGAAATGACAAAATTTAATTTTTCCTGGTCAAGTCTGTATTACCGACACATGACAATTGAGGATTTCCACCATCAAATATATCAATCAATATGGGACATAAGATCCAAGACATAAGACATGGGGCATGGGATATGAGACATGGGACACGAGAAATCGCACGTTAAAATGACAAAATTTAATTTTTCCCGGTCAAGTCTGTATTACCGACACATGGTGTTTGGTAAATTCACACCATCAAATGATATATTCAAATTTCTTTACCATGTCTGCATTATCGACACATGACAATTCAAATGACAAAGTTCTTTACCATCTCTGTTTTACCGACCAAGTTGCAGTCCCCTGTCCCCTCGCCGATCTACCTTTTTTCGACAACCCGCCCGACAAACGCCTATAGCTACACTACTCCAGTCGGGGTATTTGTTAGTTTTCAAAAAAAATTTGTTTTCAGTCAATTTTATTTGATATTTTTTTTGATAAAAAAATTTAATATCACCTTAGGGTGATCGTCGACGATCTTTTAAGGTCTTCACCGATCTTTGACGACCTTTAAAGATCATCAAAGATCGTGGACGATCAAAAAAAAAATAAAACAAGGAAAAACAATTTAAACTACTTTAAATAAGTATTTTACGAAATTTCAGAAAGAAATATTGAGTTTTTTATGTTTTATCTATAAAGATCGTCGGCGATCTTTAAATGTCTTTACCGATCTGTGACGATCTTTAAAGATCTTCAGTGATCTGTGACGATCTTTTTAGATAAAACATAAAAAACTCAATATTTTTTTCTAAAATTTCGTAAAATATTTATTTAAAGTAGTTCAAATTGTTTTTCCTTGTTTTATTTTTTTCTGATCGTCCACGATCTTTGATGATCTTGAAATATATTCTGCGATATTCGAAGATCAAAAAACCTTAACAGGTCGCTGAAGATCTTTAAAGATCGTCACAGATCGCTGAAGATCTTTAAAAATCGTCACAGATCGATGAAGACCTTTAAAGACCGTCGACGATCACCCGAGACGTGGACAAAAGCGTTGTCTCCCACGATCGTGCATATACGATCGCCAACGATCGTCGAAATTTTTTCCCGGGTAGCTACCACAGCTATCCAAAGTATAGCTAACGTATCTAGCTGTAGCTTAGTCGCGTGGATCGTTGTCACAGCTATCTATCTTGTTGCTGCAGCTAGAAATTTTTTACAGTGAAATTTTGAGTGAATTTATTGTTGTATGAATATGCAAAAACTACTAATAAACGATTTCCATGAGTTCAGATTGCTATTCATTTGCTATTACAATGCTATTGTACCCTCGTTGATCAAACTCGGAAAAAATGATGGAAATCTTACGAAATTTACACTGTGAAAAGTTTCTTCGAAATTTTGGAAGAAAACTTCTTGGCAAAAAGTGATTTATCATAAATAAAAAGTTATTTATTTTAAATAAAAAATGGTTTGTTTAAAGAAAAAAAAAAATTTTGTTTGAAATGATAATTTGTGCATAATATCCAGATAGAGTCTTGATTTTATGATTTTTATATTCCATAAGGTTTTCGTTTTAAATGGCAGGATTTTTTTAAGAAAGAAACTTTCAAAGTAATGCCACATGGTGTTTGATTTAAACAGTAGCTGTTCGTAAAAAGAAAATGAAATAATTATTTACATTGTCAATTTTTTAAATTTTTTATTGTGTGGTTTTTTTGAGATATTAATTGTCAAAGTTGACAACTTTAACACACAAGCTATAGGCGTCACCATATTTTTATTAATAACTTTTTTAAAACGCATAGGAAAACGTTGAATATCTGCCAGTTTGTAGTGCTAAAAACGACAATTTTTTTTTTATAAATTTTTATTTTTTCGTCTATTGCGTTTAATAAATGAATAACTTCAAAATTCAGAAATTTCGTTAGAAGTGCTGCACACTGACATGAACACAAGCATGGTTTTAGTGAACGATGTGAACTTTGCTTGCTAGTGTGTAGCCGTTTACACACATGCTACTAAAAAACTTGGTTTTTCCATCAGTAGCACCGCAAAAAATTTCAGGACACGGAAATAAAAAAAAGCGTTATTGATATACAAGACTACAAAACTTAATTATTTTTTTTTTTTAATCTATTCGAACAAATTAAATACTATTGACAAATGTCTAAGAAAAGGATGTGACTTATCTGTTAATCACTTCAGCAACATTAATTCTTTAGAAATTGACAGACAAACAACATCCTTTCCTCAGACCTTTGTCAATAGTATTTAATTTCTTTAATCATCAAGAAATATCAAAAATATAACCCATTCTTGGGGGGTGCGTGAACCTGGCCTGCATAAGTCCTAGAAAAATTATCTAGGATACTCATTAGAAGCGTCTTGATTTGTACTAATTTGTACCACCATTGATTTAATTTGTACCTCAAAATTAAAGAGTCCAGAAAGGGTTAAAAATCGACTTTTTTTCTAGATAATTTAGGGGGGAAAAAAAAATTGCTACAGACGCAGAATAATTTGTACCAATTTGTACCAGCAAGCCCGGAATTTGTGCCTCAAGAATAACAACAAAAAAAAATTATTTACTCCAAAATGATAATTAACAATTGCATATCTACTTTAATTATTGAGGTACAAATTATAATTTAATCGGTACAAATTAGCTCTTGTTCTGTTCTTTAAAATAAAACAAAAATTATTAAAAAATATTGATTTTTAAAGGCGCCATGCGATTGTTAGTTGAATATTTTTATTAACAAATGCATGGCGCCTTCAAATATTAATATTTTTTAATAATTTTTTTTTTGATTTTTGAAAGCTAATTTGTACCGATAAAATTAGAATTTGTACCTCAATAATAATAATAAAGTATTATAAATTGATATTTCGGAGTAACTTGTTTCTTTATTATTATTATTGAGATACAAATTCCGTTCTAATCGGTACAAATTAGGACACAATCTGTTCTTTAAAACAAAAAAAAAATTATTCAAAATTATTGATTTTTAAAGACGCCATGCATTTGTTAATAAAAATATTTAACTAACAATTGCATGGCGCCTTCAAATATCAATATTTTTTAATAATTTTTTTTTATTTTAAATAACAAAACAAAAGCTAATTTGTACCGATAAAATCAGAATTTGTACCTCAATAATAATAATAAAGTATTGTAGTATGATATTTTGGAGTAACTGGTTTTTTTTATTATTATTATTGAGGTACAAATTCTAATTTTATCGGTACAAATTAGCTCTTGTTTTGCCCTTTAAAATAAAAAAAAAATTATTAAAAAATATTGATATTTGAAGGCACCATGCATTTGTTAATAAAAATATTTGATAAACAATTGCATGGCGTTTTTAAAAATTAATATTTTTTGATAATTTTTTTCTTTATTTCAAAGAGCAGAACAAAGGCCAATTTGTACCGATAAAACTAGAATTTGTACCTCAATAATAATAATAAAAAAACAAGTTACTCCGAAATATCAATTGATAATACTTTATTATTATTATTGAGGTACAAATTGTAATTTTATCGGCACAAATTAGCTTCTGTTTTGTTCTTCAAAATAAAAAAAAATTATTAAAAAATATTGATATTTGAAGGCACCATGCAATTGTTAGTTAAATATTTTTATTAACAAATGCATGGTGCCTTTAAAAATCAATATTTTCCAATAGTTTTTTCTTTATTTTGAAGAACAGAACAAGAGCTAATTTGTACCGATTGAATGAGAATTTGTACCTTAATAATTAAAGTAGATATGCAATTGTTAATTATCATTTTGGAGTAAATAATTTTTTTTTGTTGTTATTCTTGAGGTACATATTCCGGGCTTGGTGGTACAAATTAGTACAAATTATTCTGCGTCTGTAGCAATTTTCTTTCCCCCCCTAAGTCATCTAGAAAAAAAGTCGATTTTTAACCCTTTCTGGACCCTTTAATTTTGAGGTACAAATCAAATTAATGGTGGTACAAATTCGTACAAATCAAGACGCTTCTAATGAGTATCCTAGATAATTTTTCTAGGACTTATGCAGGCCAGGTTCACGCACCCCCCAAGAATCCAAATACAATACTCAAAGTACAACAATAATAAATGATTGACCAAGTATGCATAACAAAAGAGGGGATAATTAACCACGCAATGCTAATAATGTCCACGGCGAGGGGGTTTTTTCAGGAGGGATGACTCCCGCTCCTAAACCTTGGTAGAAAGGATGACTCCACTTCTAGTGGCGGGGGGCGGGGGGAGAGGGCGTTGCCAACGGTTCTTGGATGATTCGCTAGAGAACCTGGAGGCTCTTCTGCCCAAAAATTCAAACTCGTCCACAGTTATTGGTAGCGTAGGCAGGGTCAGCATCGTAGATATATTCTTAAAAAATATACCCTTGAGCTAAAATACAAGAATCAGTTTCTGCGTATGTTTCCAACTAGTTCTTAGTGAAAAATATAAGCCGAGAATAAAATACATGTAGTGCTAGCCCGCTATGAGATTGTGAGTTGTGTCCCGGTTCCTATAGTCATGATCCCTCTCTAACTCTATCCCACTTATAACCAATATAAACAATCAAAATTGAGTTACCCAAAATGACTAATCAGAAGCAAAGTCGAGAATATGGTGGAAGTGGCAGTGCTAGAAGTACTAGTATCAAATCTATAAACTGGTTTTTCCCCACTTTACTCAAGCAACCAAAAATAATAAAAGCAATATCGGTCAACCTTAAAATAATGCATAATAATAATACAATCGGAAATTTATAATAAAATAAGTAATAAAAGTTAAAAAATAATAAAAGAATAATTACACTGAAAAAAAAAGTTTTCTGGTAAAAACATTTAGTCCACACGTCTAAATATGTTTTCGCGCCTAGATCCAGTCATATTAACAAAATATTTTGTCAACAAGACGAATTCAATTTTTGTATTTCGACTAAATTCTGAGGTTAAATCAATAAAATATAAATTTATAGTTTTGAAAAAATATAAAGTCAAGAAAATATATGCCAAAGAAACTTAGTAAACTTCTGGAATATTAACTTTCTGACAAAACAATTTACATACGAAAATAAAATAGAACTCAACACACCCTAGCGGTTTTTTATTCAAACAAACAGAAAATATATATTTTATAATAAATATATTTTATTATATTTATTTTATTAAATTGAAGATAGAAAACAATCAACAATTTTTTTATCTTTTTATTTAATAATAATAAAATAATAAAAAAATAATAATAATAAAATAATAAAAGTGAATTTGATCCTTCTTAAAAATTGCTTGATATCATTTTTATATTATATATTTTATATTATATAGAAAATACATTTTCTTAAATAGTATTCAATTATATGGTAAACAACATGATTCAAGTCAGTTTATCTTCAGTTTTGTTTATATAATTAATTTTGTTTTAACTTGACATATCAGTTATTTTTTTGTAACATGACATTATCAACTTATTCTAATTCTTTGGAAATTATTCATCATAAACATTGATTTTTTTTTTAACTACAATTATTATTCATTGAGAATAATAATTTTTTTTTTTTACCATAAAATATAATTATCTTGAGATTATTCGTAAAAACTATTTTTTTTTTTTTTTTTTTAATATGAGTATCTTAAGATTAGTAACGTACAACGCTAGCAAAATTTTTGGGGCGTGGCCTAAATCCAGCTCCTATCCTTCAACACAGGAAATATTTATGCTTGACAACCCCAAAAAAATAAAAAAAAATATTTTCAATTAGTTTTTTTTGTATAAAATCAATCATTATATATACATATTTTGATCGGTATAATTATTTTATACCATAAAGAATCATTTTTCCATCAAAAAAAATTTCATAATCGTATTTAAAAAAAAAACACTGAATTGTGTTCATTATGTTGTCAGACTAATGGTGATAAACAGTGAAAAACCTGATGAAATTCTATTTTTTTGTGGATAGTTTCTATAATTACAGAAAATCTAATACTATTTGCCACAATAATATTGGTATAAAAAAAAATTGATATTCAGTAGTTTCTGGGAAATCTGTAATTCCGTTTAACCACATTTGTTCATGTTCCAAATTATTTAGTTACACTTGCTGCCATAAGAGCCATGTATAACCTCTTCAAAACAGGCCTACTTTGATAATTAATATAAAAAAAAATAATACTATTACTTATAATTCTAAGGGCACATTAAAATTCGTTAATATTCCATTTATCTAATCTCAAAATTTCATAACATCCTCATTCCATCAAGTTGACTAGCGTTGTATGTTAATCAAAACTTTTTTTTTTTTATTTTCAAATATCATTAATTTAAGCTTATTTATCAAAACTATTGTTTTTTTTTTTTTTAATCATAATTATCTCAAAATTACTAATCGAAACGAGTTGTTTTTTTTCAAATATAATTATATTAATTATGCAACATGTGATACTTTTTTTTATGGAATAATTGATTTAATTGCAGACTTGGAGTTTTACGAAAAAAATATGTTTTTAATATATAATATTTAAATAACTTGAATTAAAATTTTAAAAATGATGAATTCCCACTTTGCTACACCTATTACGACCAACTAGATTAATTTCAAATAAATAAAATTTGAGTCAATCATTTTGGGTAACATAGCATTAGCAACTTATTCTATTTCTTCAAAGATTATTTATCAAAAATATTGATTTTTTTTCAAATATAATCATCATGCTGATGATATACCATGTGATCATTATATTAGTATATTATAATTTTTATATTATATATAAAATACTTTTTTTCAAATAATTTTAAATTATTTGATAAACAACACTTCTTAAGTCAGCTGATTGTGAGTTCAATTGAACTGATTCAATCAAATTGAAGCGAATTTAATATCTACTTGTTTTTTTTTCTTTTTTAAATAACGGATAATAGTTCGAAAAATTATAAATTCACATTTTAGCTGCATCTGTTACGACCTACCAGATTCATTTTAAATAATCAGAATTCAAGCCCACTCATTTGTTTAACATAACGTTATCGACTTGTTTTTTTTCCTTTAAATATTATTCTTCGAAACTATTGTTTTTTTTTTTCTTTTTAAGGCACAACCAGGGAAAATTGAAAATAATGACGATTCAACGAATTTTATAGAGTAGATAATTGAAATAACGATACACCTTTTTCTTCAATCAGATTTTTGTTATAAGATGTTTTTTTGATTAATTAACTGTTAAAGATGGTCCTTTTTTTCGAGGTTAAACATAGGCTCTTATGGAAAACGATGTTCCGCTTTTCATAATACCCTATCGAAATACTTGAAAAAATGATGCCATATTTACTAAAAACTAAAGGATAAAACTAGAAAAAAAGACGAAAAATCATCACCCAAATTTAGTATAGGTTTTAATATTTAATTTTAATTAATAGAGGATAATAAATTTTTGTCTGTGTCTAAATACTTGAGTGGAAATGAGAAACAGTATTCTCTTTCTAATCTCTTGTTCTTTTCGCACTCATGAATATATAATGTTTTCAGCAAACATTCACCAGATGTCTCTCATTTTGCCCTGGTTGTACCTTAAAAACAATTACCTTAATATTCTTTGTCGAAACAATTCTTTTTCTCAAGTATAATTATCTTAAGATTATTAATTGATGCTATTGTTTTTTTTTGTTCACTAGTTTTTTTTTAAATATAATTATCGCATAATAAGATTATCAATCGAAACTGTTTTTTTTTTTTTTTTTGTAAATAACACATTTAAATTCAAAAAATTATGAATTCACATTTGAGCCTCTTACGACCAAATAAATTTATTTGAAATAATTAAAATTATAGCTTGACAAATAAAAATTCTTTCACAAAAAATTCTGATTTTTAGTATTCAAAATGGCATAAATATATGCTACTTTATTGATGAAATTCATCGTTAGTTTTTCGTTTGTCTCACCTGCTGATTCTGTTGATGATGTCAAATGATTTGATGATTTTTTCGGTCTTATTTCGTATTAAGTTTTTTTTTTTTGAAGATTTTTTAGTATGAATTAACCAGCTTTTCTGATGATCCTTCCGCTTTTATTCCTTAACCTTTGTTTCCTTTGATTGGAGGAATGTAAAAAATTGTTTCAGGATTCATCAAAGGAAATATTCGACATATTTTTTTATCCAAAACCTTAAAATCCTGGTTATCAAGTCTAAAAAAAACATCAAATATTTGTATTAATTTTGTTCATTATAAATAATTACAATGATAGACAGAAATTACTTACTTCTGTTTGTATTTGATAACATCATCTATTATAATTCTAACAATAATAAGTAATTTCAACTGATGTATAACAACTTTTTGACAAATTAACTATTATCATGAGACCCGGCGGGGTCTCTCGTTAAAGTTGTTAAAAACCGAGATGACTGCCGGGGATATATGTCTTTTAAGTTCGTGTGTGTGACGTCATCGGTTTATAGTTATGTCCGTATTTTTTGATTGAGTCATCGAAAAAAAAAAATAACAACAGTTTGACTATGTAAATCAAGGCTCCTTCAGTTTGACTATGTAAATCAAAACCTTCAGTTTGATTAACGCGATTCTAATAAGACTGCCTAGCAGTATGTCATATGGCAGCGAAGGTTTAAAACTGGCTTAGCGATGCTAAGCGCATCATACCCTGTTCTTTGATAATTATTCCTGATGAGGGCCTCTAATTATAACTAACAATCGATAATAGTTGTATAATACGACTTGTGTTATATAACGGTATTGACGTACAACAATAAAAAAAAAAATTAAACAGATATATCTCAGCAGTATGTCATATGGCAGCGAGGTTATTAGTTGATGGTGTAAAAAAACCTGCAGTCTCATCAACGCGATTCTAATAAGACCGCCTAGCAGTATAGGTGTGTTCGTTCACTTTTCACACCGAGCGTATGCACGGAGCGTATGCAAGGAAGCGCTAGAGTTTTGCGGTCATTTGAAGAAACTTTAGTAACTTAAGTTTACTATTTATTTCTTGTTATTTGTTTTTTCCAGTTCTTACGCTCTCTTTCGTTATTAATGGTTGGTAATTTGTTCTTGTGTCTTGAAAAAAATTATTAAATTAACAAAGTAAACACTATGACTGAAAATAACGAACGCATTGGTGAATTTTAGTTACTAAAATTTCTCCAAATGACCACACGACACTAGCGCTTCCTTGCATACGCTCCGTGCATACGCTCGGTGTGAATAGTGAACGAACACACCTTATGTGGCATATGGCAGCGAAAGTTCAAAGATGGCGTAGCGATAGTACGCGCGCTAGAGTGGGTATAATCATAGTGGCGCCAATAGTCGTCTAGTTTTTGATTGGTCCGCCAGATCGTGGTTTTTGTATGGAGTGGGGAGAAGAGGGAGTTTTGAACAGTTTAAAAGCAAAATCTATCACTTTTTAAAATTAAAATCAGTTAGAGTGGGTATAATCACTGTATAATTGGGTATAAGCAGTGTATAACTACTCTAAAATCAGTTTGTTCATACTGCTCTTGTACTTTTCTTTTCTCTGTGTCACTTTATTTATTACAACAAACATTAATAATATTCATAACCAGACCGCCAGACGCCATGTTTGGTACAGAGGGTTCTAAATGTTTCCGTATCATATACGTCACTTCTGCGCACCTTTTCGCTATTGACACCACTCTGATTATACCCACTCTAACGCGCGCCATACGTTATTTTTTGATTATTTCTCATGATTTCTAGGGCCTTGAATTATAACTAACAATCAATAATAATTGAATCATACGATCGATATTACTAACGGTGTTGTTGTACAACAACGAACGAAAAAAAATTAAAAGTGGATACTTCCTAGCAGTACCTCGGAGGAAATATTTTTACGCCTTTCTTAGCTGTTTATCTACTTCTTTCCGGAAATGTCACGGGTTTGGAGAAATGTCGGAGTAAGAACTCTAACTTTTCCAATTGAGGAAGGTAGAAGAAATGGTAGAGAAAGGTTGAAGAAATTGTGTAAAAAAGTCGAAATAAATTTTAGACAGAAAAAGATAGGAAAAAAGGCGGGAAAAAGTTAAGGAAATTTCAGGTGGAGAAAATATGAAGGGAGGTTGAAGAAGGTTAGAGAACTGGTGACGGAAAGTCCGAGAACTGGCAGAAAAAGTCAGAATAAAATCGAGGTGGAAAGAGATTAGAGAAAGGGTGGAGATATTTATCTACAATTTCTTTATATGCACGGACAGAAATCCGCAGCATATATTACTGTAGTGGTATCGTAAAAATCATAGCCGGCATCATTGAAGCGACTAATTCCCACTTATTATAATGATTATTATTATATTTCATCTAAATTTTTTACTGTAGTCTACCGGAATTTTTGGAAGTCTTGAGTTAATGGTATATTTTAGACCAGAAATTACTGTAGTGTACAGCAGGTTTTCCCGCCAGATGACACGAATATTTATTGAAAATCAAGTGTGTTCCTAACCTCTTCTAGAAAAGTTTATTGTTTTTATTTTATTCATGAATCTAAATAAAAATACGGTGAAACACATAAAAATTATAAAATGGTTTATTTTTTAAAAATTAATAAACACGTTAAATTTTTATTCTGATGATTTTTTGGGTTGTTTTTTTGTTTTGTTTTGATTAAAATTACTGTAGTGCAGTAGAAAATTCTAGTCGATCCTGTTGGCCTCCCCACGCAACTTCTCAATTTCCAGTAGACTACAGTAAAATTTGTTTGATACTCTACAGCATTATTTGCTGCGGATTTCTCTCCGTGTGGGTCATTCTTCGAGACTCGTGGAAGGAAATTGAAGAAAGGCGTAGAAAGGGCGAAAAAATAACTAAAAAACGGCGAAGAAATATTTCTACCAGGGTATGTTTTATGGCAGCAAGTTAATTTGTTGATGGTGTGAAAAGAACTTTTATGTTTATCAATCAAAGCGATTCTAAAAACTGCCTAGAAGTTTAAATTTGTGAGTAGTTGCGTACGCTGTTCATTATACAATTTTAGTCTTCAAAAAACATCTGAAAATTTATGTTCAAAAAGCAAACACAACAATCAAGAATGTTGGGAAACTTTATAAAAAAAAGAAGTAACCAGTATATTTTCTTTTTTTTATAATTAACATTGAATAAAAGACTGATTAAATAATAATATAATAATAATATTAAGAATAAAAGAAATATACTTTTATGAATATTTTTTTTCTGTAATTTTTTTTTGGTAATTCAATCATTTATAAATAGATCATAATTTTAATTTTCTTTTCTTTATAATTAACATTGAATAAAAGACTCATTAAATAATAATATAATATTAAGGATGAAAGAAATATATTTTTATGAATATTTTTTTTCTGTATTGTTTTTTTGGTAATTCAATCATTTATAAATAGATCATAATTAAAACCATAGAAATTATTTACTCAGAAGGTTGATTCCCCGTCGCGTTACTGAACTAATATTCATGCTTTGGGAGGTCCGTATGTCAGTAACGATTTTTTTATTCAAAAGTTTACAACTGTCTTTCATGTATTATAAAAAAAAGGTTTCTAAATGTGTTGTTTATGATTTTCGTGGCTGTTTAATCACTTTGTTCGCTGGACCCAGGTAAACACACAACATGTATATTTCATATATGTCGACATATGAAATATACATGTTGCAAGTGTATATGTGTATAATCGTCAGGAAAGTTAGATCTTTTCTGGCGATTCTGGAGGGATTTTACTCTCTCTCTCTTTCTCTCTCTTAGCTCTCTTACCGACTTGTGAGTACAGCACACATCATCTCTTTTATTGCTCTGCTAAAAAATTAGTTACTGCAGAAGTCTGCCGACAGGCTTTTTTATTTTTGGATATTTTGCAAGTGATTTTTTGCGTACTTTTCATAGTGACAATAATTACCGCTGGTAAAGTTACGCAAACTGAATTAAAATTGAAAAGAATTTGGCATCGTGGTGGATTTAGAGATTATTGGTTCAGCATTATCATAATAATAATAATTACCAGAACAAATAAATCCGTCACACATTCTTGACAACACTGCCATCTGGTGTGATCATCTAACATGGATGTTAGCTTGTGGCCTTTACCATATGAGCCATGTGTCACCGGTTCATCATCATCATCATAAGAACACACACATTATACACCCACACAAAGAATTCAATCATTTTAACACCAAAAAATTCAGCATAGTTGAGGTAAAAACATTTCTCAAATACACTCAAAATAGATTCTCTTCAATCTACCTTAACTATGCTCTTTCAATCATACTAATAA
Source organism: Aphidius ervi (assembly GCA_015776835.1). Classification (NCBI taxonomy): domain Eukaryota; kingdom Metazoa; phylum Arthropoda; class Insecta; order Hymenoptera; family Braconidae; genus Aphidius; species Aphidius ervi. Next base: position 63,932 of record MKYW01000223.1, on the reverse strand, counting down.
CACACTAGCACAAACATACAAACTCGGACAAACGAAATCATCATTTTAATAAAAAAATCTCTGTAATTCAACCTACATACAACAATATACTACAATAATTTCATCATCTATCTCAAACATACTCACAATAAAATCATTCTATCACTAAAAAATCACCTATCATGTATCATAGTTGAGGTAATAGTAATTATCAAATCACGCACTCTAAATTGGACTCTTTTTAATCTACCTCAACTATGTTGCCTCAGTCATTCATCTATACTTGATTGCACTCTCAAAAATTCACTCTCTAAAATCATATAGGGCATTCCACGTGAATTCGGACGGTCGTGACCCTGACCCTTCCCGATTTCGTTCATTTTTTTTTTCAGCTTGTTTCCAACTCGAAAACGACGCTTATTTTTTTTCAAATTTTCTGGACATTTTTTCGACCCTTGAAAAAAACAAAAACACCCAAAATCGAAAATAAATCTATTCCGACATTTTTCAAAATTCTGATTTTTTTTCTCTGAAGTCTGGAGCTCGAAAAATAATGCTAGCCGAAATTTCAGAGTGGGATCTCAACTGGAACTTTATGAAATTTTTTTTTGAAAGTTAATTTTTTTTTTTCAATTTTTACAGATAAATTGAAGTAATACTTTACGTGCATCATTATGAATAATTATTGTGATGTCACCTCAGTTAAAAGAGAGCGTGAGTGTATTCTAAGTATTATTTTTTCATTATTTTACCTTTTTGGAAAAAAAATATAAGTATGAAAATGGCAAAAGTCACCAGAAGTAAACGCTTTTTTTGTTGAGTTTTTCGTTCCAATTGAGATCCCACTCTGAAATTTTGGCTAGCTATATTTTTCGAGCTCAAGAATTCGGGAAAAAAAAATTAGAATTTTATAAAATGTCGGAATTGATTTTTTTTCGATTTTGGGTGTTTTTGATTTTTTTAAAGGTCGAAAAAATGTCCAAAAAACCTGAAAAAAATATGCGTTGTTTTCGAGCTGAAAACAAGCTAAAAAAAAAATTGAACGAAATCAGTGGGGGTCAGGGTCACGACCGTCCGAATTAACGTGGAATGCTCCATATACATACCTCAATCATATCAACAATGAACATACGATCGCAGTGGAATTGAAGCAAAATATCAAACAATCACACTCTCTCTTTATCACACTCTCTCGTTATTTTACTGATATTAAGCTGCATCTTACGTTCATCCATTTGGCGATTAAAACAATTCATACTTAAATTCACACAAACTTTTCTCACACTAATCATCACAACACACTTAAAATAATGAAATTCAAAAATTCCAATATATTGGCTACATAAAAATAGATAAAACTTGTAATATCTTCAAAAGAACAGCGACAAAATTATATGTAAGTCTCAGTAATCTAATATATATATACTCAATATTGTACTCACACACTCACAACGATAGCTCTACACATACACTATAAACTTTTTAATTGTAAACATTTAAAAATTCTGTTTAAAATTTAGACAATAAAATTTTTTCATCAATCAATCAATCAATCTCTCTCTCTTTCTTTTTCTTGACACGTTCACTTACACCATGTCACACTGACCGAAAAGATCACATTCTGCCGTTCTTTACGACGAAACGACACAATTCGAACGGTTGTATTCCCAACAAATATTTCAAATCTGTTTTTTTTAATACTTTTGATATGTTTGAATCACCTACTCTAACCCATTTCATGATAATGAAGAAGGTAGTTTTCGTTATTTGATGGGAAAAGTTATTCATGACTTTACAATAAATCAAAAATATTTTGATGTTGAATATTTAAATAACAGAATTGCTGCATATAATATTGATCAAGCATCTGAGTTCCCACTTCTCCTTCAATTTCAGTAAGGACAGTAGAAAACAAAACATTAAAATTATCAGGCTCTGAAATGTCATGGCTGGTTACAAATTTTGGTGTACTGGTGGGTCATTGCCTCCCTGAAGAAGATGAAACTTGGAAATTATAAATTTTAACTAGAAAAATTAACTTATAATTATGGCTTCTAGATCTGAAAAAAAACTCCAAATGAACTAACCATACTAATAGAAAAACGTCATGCATTGTATATCAAAATATTTGACTGTTATCTCGTATATAAATTACATTTTGGGATACACTATCCAAGCTCAATGTTAAAACATGGTCCCTTACGATCTGTCAGTACTATACGAGGAGAAGCAAAACACAGAGGCAAGGAGAATTTTAATGCAAGAGCTTATAATTCAACACGTTTAAGTTGGTGTAAATAGACAACATCATCGATTTATCAAGATTTATCGATGAATTACCATTAGTACGAACATTGCTAACTTTAACATAATTACATGTAAAATTATCAGCGAAAATACATTCAATCGTTATATCATATAATTCAAATCAACAAGAATTTGATGAACAAGCTGATGAATTTTTTATTGAGCGCATCATGATACACTTTTGCATAATCATATACAACCAAAAGAAAACTAATATTAAATAAAATAAATGCAAGATCAACAACAAATCAAGAATTGAATTTTATTAATTGAAATATTTATTCTAAAACAATTGAATTAATACATTTTTTATGATTTTATTTGTGATTACCTTTGTAATTATCTTTGTGATTATCTCTTTATCAGCAAATTTTTATTTTTTACATGTATTAATTTTTTGAATCACTTGATCACTTTTCAATTTAATTTTTTATGATTTTATTTGTGATTATCTTTGTGATTATCTCTTTATCAGCAAATTTTTATTTTTAGTATGTACCAATTTTTTGAATCACTTGATCACTTTTTAATTTAATTTTTTATGATTTTATTTGTGATTATCTTTGTGATTATCTCTTTATCAGAAAATTTTTATTTTTTACATGGATTAATTTTTTGAATCACTTGATCACTTTTCAATTTAATTTTTTATGATTTTATTTGTGATTATCTTTGTTAAAAAGAAAAATTTGCTGATAAAGAGATAATCACAAAGATAATCACAAATAAAATCATGGAAAATTAAATTAACAAGTGATCATCAAGTGACATAAATTTGGCGAATGTTTGTTGTGTGTGTGTTTGCAGTTGCGCACTTACCCAACGAGTGTGGATGTAATGTCATGATGGTTATAAAATTAATTTATTAAATTAAATACTTTTATTATTATTATTATTATTATTATTATGAATAAATAAATAAATAAATAAAACTCACCTTGATTATAATACTGAAATATTATGATATAGCTACATCTAGCGTTAGAAGTTTGAATTAATTAAAGAATCGCGCGTAATTGGGCACATGGGTTTCGACGCCATAATGATAATAATTCGCGACGCTCGATCCTGATTGGTCAACTTAAAACGTTAATAACTCAGGCACAAAGCGTAGTAGAACAAAAATTCGAGTACATTCCCGTACTAAAATTTCATGATCTATTTCGTGGTATATACCACGTGCGCGACTTACGGGACACCCTGTATATCCGGGAGAAAAAAGATATATATGCGGATATATTATGATATATGTGAATATAAATAAATATATTGTGATATATTATGCCATACTGTAATATACTGAAATTTGTATTATCCGATACCATAATGTCTCTTAATATCTCCAAATATATAGCAATATACGACTATATCTCATCATATATGCAGTTACATTTTGACAAATATAGAAAAATATTGTTCACATATTGACATATATGATTTCTTATTGGCATATTTCGTCATATATGGAAATATACTAACATATATTGGGGCTGTAAAATGTCATGCACAGTTAACTGCAAAAACTGCGCCTTTGGATTCTAGGCACTTTTCCATTGGATTCACGGAGCACTTTTATTGAGTGCTGCTCAATGATATTTAAAGAGCACCAATATCGGTCCAGTTGCTCTATTAATTCAAAGGTGCTGTTCAACTGTATTCGTTGAGCAATCTGAGCTATCACTCGAGTAAAGAAAGAGACACTCATACACATAACATAACCTCTCTATTTCAGTAACTGTTAAACATTTAACATATATATATAAATGCATATATGTTAAATATTCGATAAATTCAATAAATAAAGATATATAGAATATTTATAATAATTTTTAAATGTATATTTATGATGTAAATATCATTACATGAAAGATATAGAAGTACAAATAGTAAGAGAGAGAAAATATAATGTAGTTGTGTTTGCGCATGCTTTCGAAACGCTGAAATCTGCTCAACAAATATATAGGTACAGGACCAAAAAATCAAGGGAACAACTTTAGCAGAGCAGTGCTCCATTAATCTAATGGAACAGCGCCTAGAATCCAAAGGCGCAGTTTTTGCAGTGTTATATAATGAAAGATATGTCTTTGTATGTAACGATATTGCTATATTAATTCAAATATGGTCATATATTGTCATATATTAATTATGTCTAAAAAAAAGATACAATGTATACAATAATATATCAACATTTATGACTTAATACAGATAGAGATATCAGTATATTATCTCGTATATGGCAATATATTGTAGTGTTTGAATCGGTGACCAATCATTGTGTTTGAAATCATTTGCCACGCTATTAACTGACTTTTGCCTATGTTTACAGATGTTATCTATAACTGTAATTTTTTCTATTGAGATCCCTTTTTGTAGAATATATTGTCACCGTGTAGGAATTGCCAAGACTCACAACACGGCCAAGTTCTATCCCAATAATAGCCACCAAGACTGATTGTTTTTATTCTTTCGACACCCTGGTAGAAATATTTCTCCGACTTTTCTCCAACTTTCTTCCAACTTTTTTCCAACTTTTCTCCGCCATTTCTCCACCTTTTTACGAAAATGACCCATGGTTGGAGAAATGGCGGACAAATTTCTCCAACCTTTCTCCAACCAAAAATTTGCTCCAACTTTTTTCCGACTTTTCTCCAACATTTTTCTGCCATTTCTTCAACCTGAAATTTACTCCAACTTTTTTCCAACTTTTTTCCGCCATTTCTCCAACCTGAAATTTACTCCAACTTTTCTCCAACCATGGGTCATTTTCGTAAAAAAGTGGAGAAAGTTGGAAAAAAGGCGGAGAAAGTTGGAAAAAGTTGGAAAAATATTTCTACCAGGGCATATATAAATATATTAAGAGCTATTGTCATGTATTTAATATTGAGAATTCGTTTGTTCAATAATATCCCCAATAGCCTAGTGAGTAGGCTCGATTGCTTGCTAGCGTACGCTCTCTCAGTGTATTCATCGTGTATGCACTGTAACATGACATTTTCACTGACATAAAAATGCACGTACCTACTCGGGCTAGTACCAAATGTCACCCTTTCTCCATGTGACACAATTAAAATATCATTTATTGGGGGTTGATTTTCTACGCTAAAATCAACAAAAGGCTCAATTAAAAGTACACGACCAGGATTTCTTACTTTACAAAATCAAGAAAAACAACTAAAATACGAGTAACCCCAATGAAATAAATGATTAAAAAGCCTACGAGGACACCTAAGAATCGCTCAGTGTGCTGGTTATGGTAGATAGGGCCGGGTAAAGACTCAGAACCCACTGTAAATTTAATACTAATATCTAACCTGAAATTGACTACAATAATCTAAATAATTGACAAACTCAGAGTATTTTATGTAATAAAATAATAAATTGGTTATTTATTCAATTATCTCTTAAATACTACTACAACTTATATACTAATTTTTGTATTGCGACGTCTCGTGAGTCTCCAGCCGAAAGGTGGAAAATACTCACGAGATCCACGTAAAATGGGGCATTCATCCAAATGTTAATCTCTCAGGCCAACCTCAGCTAAAAGCTGGTGGATTGACTTGACGAGACCAACACTGGAATTGAACTTGAGTTAGGGACATCTCAGAATGGCTGACAGAACTGAGCTCCAAAAACTAACTGCCTGACCAGAGAGCGAGCTCTAAATAGGCACTTTTTCCACTCCTTCGGCATGTTCCTCCTCCGCTCTCTTTCAAGAGTGGGAACAGGCTAGCCGAGTGAGGAGAAATATTAATTTTACAATACAAATTTTATAAATGTGGGGAAAAGAAATGGAATCTAAGGTTGACGTGGCAACATCACGTTACAGCACCGTGAACTCAGAAAAGATAGTATCGTGTGACGTTTGTTATTGCTTGAAATGTCAGCACGCTGCGTCCACGGTGTGCACACGCAAGAGTGAGCATCTTTGAAGGCATTGTGTATACACCGTGGTGGCACTTTGAGCAATTTATAATAAGTTTGAAAGTGATAATTTTTTGCCGAAATTATTTAAATTTTTTGAGGCAAATATTGCTGAGGAATAAATAAAGGTAACTGATTGATTTATTCAGTTTTATCTTATCCTAAGCTATATTTGCGATCATTGATTATTTAAAAATCTATTGGCAAATGTATCTGAGGAAAAGATGTGACCAAATGAATCAATTATTAGTCTAGATTATTTCCTAAGCCATTTGACAAAATAATCTCAATTTTTTATAGAAAATATTGCTGGGGAAATAATGTAGTCAACGAATTAATTTATTTGGTTACATCTTTTCCTGAGATACATGGCAATAGCTTTTTTATTTATTAATTATGGCGAATATAGCTAAGGAAAATATGTAGCCAAATACATTAATTCGTGGTCTAGATTAATTTTACAGCATTATTTTCTATACTCAATCAAAATTATTTTGTCAAAAGGCTGTAAAAATAATCGAAACTACGAATTAATTTGGCTACATCCTTTCCTTAGATACATTTGCCATGATGAATTAATAAAAGAGCTATTGGCAAATGTTTAGCTAAAGCCAAATAAATTGATTCGTAGTCTAGAATAATTCCTCAGCCATTTGGCACAATATTTTTATTTTAGTATAAAAAATAATGCTGTAAAATTAATCCAGACTACGAATTAATTACTATTGAAAAATTATCAGATGTACAAAATGTAATTGAGAAATTTTCTAGTGAAGGTACATGTTCAGTAAAACAGGCAAAGAAAGTAGTAGAAATGAACTTGTTATAAATTTACTCAATCAATTATCAGATGGACGTCGCACCTCTGTAACTCCAGACTATTTAAAGATTGTCCATTAGGTAGAGTATCAAGTGATGGAAATATATCAACATACAAAGAAATATATTCATTAGCATCTAAATTAAATAAACAAGATTTCATATACAGACTTTTACAATAAGCTGATCATAATGCTGTATGGACATTGAAAATACACGTTTAACAGTTACTAAAACAGCAATGTTATTTAGTAACAGATAATGTATAAGACAATGTGATATGAAATATGGTAAAACTAAATACTAAAAAATGTAAAAGTCAAAATAGATAACAAGAAATTGTTCATGAAGCACTTGGTAAAACATGATCATTAACATTCGAAAGTAGAATAACACAAAATAAATATTTTATGCAATTTGCAACAAATTGTTATGATACATTACCAAATAGTACTAGACCAATACAAGTATCAGTAATGGTAACATTCAATCATTATGTTAAAAAAACTTGTACTGTTAAAAATAAATGGTGATCATGAAAAAATAAATAAAATATGTCGAACAATACGGAATATATTATAAATATCAATCGGTCTATCAAAATATTCAAAAATTCGTGAAAATCACTTGATATATTCTTAACAATGTCAAAAAAATTTATAGACAATGAAGATAATAAATAAAAAATATGGTTTATCCCATAATTAAATATGGCTTTAATAGAATCTTTTATTGATTACCATGTTTTCATATTTTTCTTGTATTGCAAATAGATGATGACTTTTGATTCGGTTGAACACAAATTTTTATATTTATATTTATATTTAAAAAAATAAAAAATTAATAAAAATGAAATTATTATTATATATTGAATTAATATATATTATATATTAAATTTAATAATATTAAATTCTTATATATTATTATTATTTATTAAGTTTACACGCCCTTGACATCACATCTTTTGGGCTACATGATATAAATTCTTACAATTACAAATTTTTTTATATGTATATATGTAAAGAGGATATATATGGGGCATTCCATGTCAACTCACAGGGTTTTTTCCCTCACCCTCTCAGATTTGAAAACGAATATTTTTTTTAAGTTCGTTATCGACTCAGATGTACCTCTGATTTTTTTCTTATTTTTACCATCAACGGCCTCAGAGCTAAAATCAGAAAACACCTCTATCACAAGAGTAAACTACGATTTCGCCATTTTCTAAAATTCTGATTTTTTTACTGTAAATAGAAGAGCACAAGATTAGCTCAATTTCCAAATTTCATTATGGGATAACGATGGGTTCATTATAAAAAATTTTTTTTTCCATGTGAAAATTACTAAAATCAGGCAAGATCATATCCCAAACAACAGGTTTTTTTTTTTTGTTTCTTATAGGGAATTTCCTCACGATTACGGGAAAAATACGAAAAAAATTCCCACGCATGCGCAAAGTGGTTAAAAATTAAGTTGAATTATCGAAAAAACGGCTATTTATCGGTTATATATCGTACAGCTATTAAAATAACGATTAATTGTAAAATTCAATAATGGCGATCGATAAAACTCGTCAAGGAAAAAAAAATGTCCTAATAAAAATTTCGATATCTCGAATAGTTTTGGAATTATCGATATTTTTTCAAAACATGTATACGATTTACTTAGCCGTTAGATGTTTTACTGTAGCTGTAATTATAGCTAAACAATCAATATTTATTCGAGATGTCAAATTTTTATTAGGACATTTTTTTTTCCTTGACGAGTTTTATCGATCATCATTATTGAATTTTAGAATCAATCGTTATAATAATAGCTGTACGATATATAACCGATAAATAGCCGTTTTTTCGATAATTCAACTTAATTTTTAACCACTTTGCGCATGCGTGGGAATTTTTTTCGTATTTTTCCCGTAATCGTGAGGAAATTCCCTATAAGAAACAAAAAAAAAAAACCTGTTGTTTGGGATATGATCTTGCCTGATTTTAGTAATTTTCACATGGAAAAAAAAATTTTTTATAATGAACCCATCGTTATCCCATGATGAAATTCGGAAATTGAGCTAATCTTGTGCTCTACTATTTACAGTAAAAAAATCAGAATTTTAAAAAATGGCGAAATCGTAGTTTACTCTTGTGATAGAGGTGTTTTCTGATTTTAGCTCTGAGGCCGTTGATGGTAAAAATAAGAAAAAAATCAGAGGTACATCTGAGTCGATAGCGAACTCAAAAAAAATATTCGCTTTTAAATCTGAGAGGGTGAGGGAAAAAACCCTGTGAGTTGACATGGAATGCCCCATATATATATATTGATGAGATAAACATGTGGTAGTCGATAGCCGTTGCTGACTTTATGACGATCTACGACTGTGACAGAGTGCCATACGAATGACGATCCACAGTTGTAGCGAAGTGACACATGGATCCACGACCAGACGATCATCATTATTGGTGTTTTCGAGGAGACTTGTGCAGTCGAAAACTCAGGTCTTTATTTTACATCGCCTTTTAGTTGTTACGATGACAGCATTTTCGATGAAAATTACTGTATAGACTCTGCACATAGCCAACAGCAATTTATGATTGCCGTAGTCCGGGATTGAACTCGAGAAGTTTGGGTGGAGAGTTAAGAGCGCTCAATAATTTTTCAAGAATCATATAATTATATAATTGATTAAATTAATAATATAAAAACTTTAATTTTATGAAATATATTTTTTACTGAATGGCAGATCCATTCTTTTCCGTGTTCTGGGATTTGAAAATGAATTTCAGAATTGAATATGAAAAAAAAATTTTCAAATTCAATAATAAAATAAAAACATTTTGTAAAAACAAAAAATTCTTCAGTTAATAATTTAGTTGAAATGGACACATGATATTCTGAGTCAATAAATTAATTAATGTTTATATTAACGACATACTTTTACGAATAGACTTATATTTTATGAATACATTCAAATTTATTTTATCGAATGAATTGAATAATTTATAATTAAATCAATAAAATATTTTTCTGAAATGAGAAAATTTTTTTTTCAAACGGCATAATTTAATTTTTCAAAAGAGAATAACAAATTATTTTGAACCAACACAAAATTTTGTTCACTCAACTATATGATTTTTTAAAACCATAAATTTATATTTTATTGATTCAACCTCAGAATTTAGTCGAAACACAAAAACTGGTTGAAAAATATTCTGTTTATTTGACTAAATTTAGGCGCAAAAACATATTTAGGTGTGTGGGCTAAATATTTTTACCAGAAAACTTTTTTTTTTTAAGTGTATAATTAATAAAATCAAATGAGAATTAAAGTTGGACGAGCGTCACAGTTTTTACACAAACAATTTTTGCATTGCCAACTCTAAATAACGAAAAATTAAATTAAATCTCTATAATCTCTATAGTTATTCTCTGGTAAGAATAATATGGCATATTATCTCAGGTTATTCCATATTATATCATAATCTGCCAAATTTTTATGTCATTCCATAAGGAATTTGTCATATAATGGAATCAGACACGTAAATTAAGAAAACAACATTCTCAAAAAGTTAGTCTAAAAGCAATTTTGTGAAATTTGCTGCAATATGTCATATAATGTCATTTTAAACCTTCGATTATTTGAATTGGGCAAAATAATATCAGGAAACTCGGTATGGTCTTGACTCATTTTTTTCCAGCGCGAGAGATATTACCGGGTAATTATGTAAATAGGTTGCCTGTGTGTGACCTCACAATTTTTTGTTTATTTAATAACTCCTTAAATATCAATTTCAAATTGAAAGTAAAAATAGTTTCCTTATTGATATTGATGTTTTCCTATTCAATAAGCCTACCCTCGAATTTTTACGATGAATAATATAATAGATACAGTACCCCGTAAATGCCATATCGCAGTTTTTATTAAAAAAGATTCTTCAAACTTAAAAATCAGCCAATCCGTCGCGTTTTCTTTCCCTCTTTAACATTGCCGGTCTGATCTCTTCGTTTATCTCTCCGTCCTCTTTTATACATGCATCGGTGCTATCTTCATTTCACTTCACATCAATATATACGCATACTCACATACGGTTACGCGCATCGGATTGGTTCACTGTATACAGGGATGACTTGGCGCGCGCTAGATTCTTTTTTTATGTTTTTAAAAAACAATATTTTAAAATTGTGAAACGAAATTTTAATAAATATATACTTGTGTTCTACATATTCTAAACTTTAATTTAATAACTTTCATTCTCAAAAAAATTTTTTTTAATTGTTGTTCGAAAATTGAAAACTTAGGATTTTCTCCAGAATAGCGTCTAATTAATCAAAAGAAGTGAAATAACATCAAAATAAAAATTCTCAATTTTTGTATACAAAAGTGACTCCACTTTTCTTTTTTTAATAAATAAGAGGCGAAATAAAAAAAAATATGAAAAAAAAAAATTAGGCGGTTTTCTTACGATAGTATATAAATTTGATTTTGTAATTTTGAAAAAACTGCCTAGTCGTTTTTATTCATATTTTTTTCTATTTCACCTCTTGTTTATTAAAAAAGGAAAAAATGAGTCACTTTTGTATATAAAAATTAAGAATTTTTATTTTGATGTTATACTTGTATTTTTCGTAAAATGATTCGATTTTTAAAATTTATAGCCAAAACTGTCATCTGTCATTTGAATTAAATAATATATCAGTTGAATCAAATAATAATTTATTCGTTACAAACTATGAAAGGTTTGCAACAAGCATCCAATTTTTGACACATACGTTATGAGGCATATTTTTACGGCTTGTGGAGCCGAGCGCCCTGATCGTTTTGCCTGACCTGAGTAAACTTATAGAAATGAAATTCCCTGATCATAAAATTTCGCTCAAACGTAGAGATCTCGATAATTGTGATTTTATTGATTTACCGAATAACAATTCTTTCATAGTGTATATCAAGTTATTAAGGCTGAATGTAAATCCCAAAGTAGGACGACTCTTTGGGTGCAAAGGGGCACCCTGATAACCATAGTTAAAAAATAATAAGCGCCCCCTAATGTCTAAAATTTTTATACTTTACTGCCGCGTCTTTAGAAGTATGAGTGTATTTACACACTCTAATCTACTTCAGCAGATTTTCAATGCTTCGCCCGGTACTTTTTGACTGTTTTTAACCCTAAATTTTCGTCTTAAATAATTAATAACTTTCAAAATCCGTGGTAGAAATCGATGATTTTTTTAAAATTATTTTTATAATTTAAAGAAGTATAAGCTGTAGTAAAATAAAGGTTTTCTGTGAGAGCGTTTTTTCAATAGAAGTGAAAACGTGCCGATGCTTCCTATGCATGTGTAAAAAGTGTGAATTGTTGTTAACTTTGACCCTAATTATCTCGCTTAAATCGTAGTAGAAAATTACAAAAAAAATTTGATAAAATAGATCTTTATTTCACTTAAAAAATAGGCCTACTTTGATCAAAATCTGTGAGAGGGAATTTTTTTTCAATATTTTGACATTCAGCCTTAAGAATTTTTTTCAGGGACAGTGATAAATAATAACAAATATTGAAGTTTGATTTATTATGAATTGATATTTATGAATTAATAAGATAGTGATTAAATATCTACTTAGTTGTTGATTATTTGAAAAATGCCATTGTTTATTATTGTACACATTTTATTAAGCCTCTTCAACATTGCCCAACACCAACATGACATTTGGTTGCCATTAATTATCACTGTCCTCGCGCATGCGCAACGACCAATGATCAGTGATTAGCAAGGGGATGAATAGTACAATGGTTTTTAATTAATATTTAAAAAAATAAAAATTATTCAACAATGACAAACGAAGAATTATGATGTACAAACGATTTCCTATCAATTAAGCATCTTATTACTATAAAAATATCAGCCATTCAAAAATTATGAATTGTCGGCTATCTGGCAACTCCAAATATTCATTAATTAATTAAAATTAATGAGGGGGTTGACAAACAAAACTAAATATATTACAATCATCTACAATCCAAGTACAATCAATTACAATCATTGTTTTTTTGTCGGCCCGTCACTTGTCGGCTAACTGTTAATAAACAATTATTATGGCAACTCGGCTGTCAAAAATGCTAAATTGTATTATTTATTTCAACCTCAAAAATAAAATCTTTAAAATAAATAAAATAAACATTATTATTCATAAATTATATTAATTCAATTCAAGTGAAAATTTGAATAAAGCTGATGGATATTTTTATTCGCTATGAATGTATTCTTTCATCGTTAATTTTATAGTTTTTTTAACTTCGATTTTAGCACGCAGAGGCGTAACATAATACATTAAAACGACTGAATTTCCGGAGTAAGTCCGAAGTAGTTACTTCTGAAAGTATGTACTTCAATTTGACTTCGATTTACAAGCATTTTCCACCCGGGTATTGATACACATATTATAAAATAATTAAAAGCCCGTATGTGAGTGAAAATCGAATTATTCAAATCATGAAATTTTCATTATTGTACTATAATATGATATTAAATAACTTGATTCCCCAATACTGTTAAAAACTAATGGGTTGAATGTAAAAACTGTCTTATTAGCTAATAATAGTTTGCTCAATTAATAAAATAAATTCATGGAATTTATATTGCAACAATAAATATACTTCAAGTGGTCTCAAAGAAAATGTTCTCGTTCAGAAGTTTATAGATGCATTCGTTTATTCACGGGTTCTTTTCTGCTCTGCAATACCGGCAAAAATATTTCAAGAATAAGCTGTTTCTTGAGCGGCAACACTGGCTATCATTTTATTTTTGCCTATGCAAAGTATACATTCATTTAGCCTTCTTTTTCCGTCAAAATAAAAGCATACTTTATATTGACGCACCAGTTTATTTTGCTGATAAAATTTTTAACTATGAGATTCATGCGCATCAACTGTATGGATCAACATCATATAATAACAGTGATGAAATCCGAAAAATTAATTTTATTATTTATATTTTTTTATATGATTTTATTTGTAACTGATATTGTTTATTGTTGAAGATATTTTGAGCCTTGTATTTTTTTAATAAATTATAAAAAGTTTTTACTTATATTCATTGTTTGCTCTAAGGATTTCATTTTTTTGTTCAATCTACATATGGAATGTTAAATTCAAAAGAAATTTTTCTCGTGTCAAAATGAGTCTTGATCTGTTTGGACGTTATTTAAAAGGACCGCTAGGTACAGGATTTAAATTGACAGCATTTTTCTGAATACAGAAAAATTATAATGTGTTTTAAACGTATATTAAGTATCGTGAAAGCACAAGATCTAAAATATAATGAACTTAGAAAGCATAACTCTCAATGCACAATCAATGCCAACTGGTGATTCTTACAACATCACGCAAAATAGAGTTCAAAAGTGATAAAATCAATTTGCACAATTGAACCAATCTCGTGGTACGGTTAAGTACGATAATATATCATCAATAATTAATCAATTATTGCTTGGAAAAGTTGATAATTCGTTTGTGAAAGGAGGAGAAAAGAAAAAATGGTAAGCGTTTGTTTTTCTCGTCAATCCGATTACAATATTCAATTCATCACTTGAAAATGAACATCTCACAATACGACACTGTAAAATACTTCAATATGACCGTATGTTCAGTAGAAAATGCTTAAAGATATAGATCATAGTATATTACAATATTTACAACTCGAGCAAAATAAAAAAAGCCTATAATACATTTTTGTACTGTTGAAAATTTGATGGACTTGAATAAAACGGGTATTGATGCACTTCCAATAATAGCAATTGTAAAATTTGTTTCACATCAAATAGATGAAATGTTATCGGATGAGCAATTGAAAAATCAAACGATAGCAAGCTGGAGAGGCTGTAAACACCATTTATTGGAAAGAACTGTTGAAGATAATGTTGGATGTTTTTTCAATGTTCCAATAAGAGACTGTTTATTTTTAAGTGTACTTTTTCAAATCATTTCCTCTTCATTATCATAAAAATTAACTATATTTCCATCTAAATTAATACCTGTGTTCTTTTCTCCACTGCAAGTGATTGTTAAAAATCCTTTTTTAACAGCATATCCCAGCTCTTGACATTCTTGTTAAAATGTTCAGCAAATTACTTTGGTATTTATTATCCAACTTGACTGTTACAGCCCAAGATTTGATTGACCCCTTCTTCTTGATTTAGCCTTTTGACCTCGCCCCTTTATGATTACTCTCTTCATAATTCAATTACCCCCCCCNCCCCCCCCGCCCCCAACAAAAAGTGTGCCAGATTATCTTGTGAACTGATAACAAACCAAATATTCAGATGCTTTCAATCGCAGTATTCACTAACAAACTTTTATTATATTTTTCAGTATTCCTGGTGCTTGTTAGCATTTTTTCTGCTTGAAATGAGTATTTCAATCGTTGGATTTGTTTTTCCACATACGTTGCAATCACTGCTTGAGGAATCCGTCACCCACAAAATCATTCAAACTTACAGAGAAGATCCTGACCTGCAGAACTTCATTGATTTCGGTCAACAAGAGGTAAAAATGTGTTAAAGTTCAATCTATTTTCACTTAACGTGAGATGCTCAAAAATAGTTCACCATAGATGCCTTTCCTTGGCACTTTAATATTTGAACATGGGAGTGTAGATCTTTCTTTGAGAAGTTTATACATTGTGCGTATAGAGAATAGTTGAGTCTTTTTTCTATTTAATCTCGAAAAATGTTTTATGAAACAAATAATCCACCAAAAAAGAGATTTTTTTTTCGAAGTAATTATATAAATAGGTTGCGTGTGTGTGACGTCACAGTTCTACACTTATTTAATAACTCCTCAAATATCAATTTTAAATTCGAACTGAAAATAGTTTCCTCATTAATATTGATGTTTCCCTATCCAATAAGCCTATCTTCGAGTTTTTCCAATAAACAATAAAATAAAGACAGTACCCCGTAAATGCCAGGTCACACTTTTAAATAAAAAAGATTCTCCAAACTTAAAAACGAGCCATCCTTCGCGTTTTTTTTCGCTCTTTAATGTTGATAGTCTGATCTCTTCGTCTATCTCCCCACCTTTTTTTTACATGTATCGGTCCTATCTTTATGTCACTTCAACGCGTACGCATACTTACATACGGATACGCACATTGGATAGTCTCACCATATACAGGGATGGCTTGGCGCGCGTTACATTCTTTTTTTTTTTCTTCAACGAATAAAAAACAATTGTTCAAAAGTGTGCACCGGAATTCTAATAAATACACTTCTACGTATCCTAAACTTTATTTTATTAGTTTTCATTTTCAAAAAAAATTTTTATAACTGTTAGAAAATTGAAGACTTAAGATTTTTCCTAGAATAGCGTCTAATTAAACAAAAGAAGTAAAATAACATCAAAATGAAAATTCTTGATTTTTGTATAGAAAAGTGACTCATTTTTCTTTTTCAATAAACAAAAGATGTAAAATAATAAAAAATAAAAACAAAACATAAATTTACAATTGATGTCACTAAATGCCTGAATTTTAGATGAGCTGTTTATTTTTTTATCATAACTTTAATAATCAAAAGAAGTGAAATATAAAAAAAATGGCAAAATTTTGAAGTATAAAGTTGAATACTTTGCTGGATAAAAAAAAAAAAA